>VWYK01027592.1:0-10998 GCA_013399775.1 Semnornis frantzii | reverse complement strand
AGCGCGCACTCCTCCTGCAGCCCCGCCGCGAAGAACGGCGCCTCGCTCTCCGCCGCGTCCAGCGGCGATGGGTCCGGTGTCGGCAGCCCGTAGCCGTCGAAGCCGGCGCCCAGCGCTGGACAGTCCCGGTAGTGCCCCGACGCCGCGTAGCCCTGCTCGCCGTAAGGCAGACCCAGGCTCTCCACACACATCCTGCCGCCGCCGCCGCCGCCGGTCTCGTTGACCAGCCCGGGTCCCGCCGGCTCCGCCAGGCCGTGCTGCAGGAAGCCGCTCTCCACACGCTTCAGGCGCTTCACCTGCTTCCGCCGCCGCGGCCGGTACTTGTAGTTGGGGTGGTCCTGCATGTGCTGCACCCGCAGCCGCTCCGCCTCCTCCACGAACGGACGCTTCTCCGCCAGCGACAGCGCCTTCCACGATTTACCTGCGCCCACAACACTGTCAGACCGGCCGCACACTCACGCACGGCCCCGACCGCGCCGACGCCCTAGCCTACTACCGACCCTCGGCTCTCACACCCCTCAGGGACCACATCGGGACATCGGCCCCCGCATACAGCCCGAACCTTAAGACATCCTCGGGCTCCTTCCTCTCCCGCTACCGCCCGCCGGCACCACCGGGACCCCGGCACCCGCCGCCAGCCTTCGCGCTTACCCAGCATCTTGCTGAGTTCTGCGTTATGCAGGTCCGGATTCTGTTGTGCCAGCCGCTTGCGCTCGTCCTTCGCCCACACCATGAAGGCGTTCATGGGACGCCGGATCCGCGCTTCGCTCTTGCTTCGGCCGCCCGACGGCGCCGCCTCGCCCTTGGCTTTCGCCTCGCCCAGCGGGCTCAGCGCCTCTGCCCACGTACAGGGGCCCATGGCAGGCATCATGATGGGCAGTGAGCACCGCCCCTGCGCCTGGTCGTCGCTGCTGGCGTAGCCCGCATCGGGGCTGCTCATGTCGGGACGGGACACCGCTGCTGCCCCGGCCGAGCGCTGCAGCGGGACGGCCTCAGCACTTGGATCCCGCTCCCGGTGTCAGGCGCCCGGCCCTATTTGAGCTGCGGCTTGGCCAATGAGGCCGCGGGGGCGGGCGCGGTACCGGACGGCGGCGGAGACGACGGCTCCCGCTGGGGCGTGGGGCGGCCTCTGGGGCTCCTCCCGGCGCGGCCCGGCCCGGCACCTGAGCAGTTGCAGGTCCCGCTATGGACAGCGCTGCCCCCGCCCCCGTGGAACCGCGTAACGGGAGTTCCAGGGACAACTGACGGCGTATTTGTTTGCTGCCCTCGGACTGCAGCCCGACTCCCCCGGCGGCAGCAGAGACCAGCCCGCTGAGGCCATGCACTATCGGGCTGTCATCAGACAAATACCCGTCCGTCACCGGCCAGAAATGGACAACTCTGACCAGCAAGGACATGAAAGCGGTGGAAGACGCGGGTTTTTTTCAGCTGTACCGAGCTGGGCCGTAGCTCCCATAGAGACACACGGGGCCGCTTCTCTGGGCAGTAACTTAGGACGCAAATCGCACGAACAAGCTGAGGCATCTCCTGCGGTGCTCCCTCAACCTGTGCTACCCCGTCAACCCAGGAAGGAGGAAACTCCATCTAGGCACTAGGATATGAATCCACACTAAAGCCCATGAAATATTTCCAATTTCACTTCTTCATGCGTCCTAGTAAAGCTACTCAGTTTTTGCCGAAGTATTCATTGCATGTGGCGTAATTTGCCCTAGATACTGCCCTAGATATGATTTAAATGGAGATCTGTGGTACGTCTGGCTTGCTGCACGGCCGCGTTCGGGGTTTCTCTGATTTGACGGAACAAATAAAGTGTAAATCCAAAACGCCTGTTAAAAGCCCGTCACATCAGCATAAACACGAGTTCTTTTCCGCTAACGTTTATATATATATATACTTTATTTTTTTCATACTTAACTCCTGTAAAATACGGAGTTCTCACGGGCACTTTGCTTAATATTTACCTTGCTGTACAGTGTTATTAAATGCATCAACGCTTATTTGAGGAGCCACCGAGCTTTAAGCCGAAGATCAAAGAGGTTTATTTAGTTAACAACACCTTTGTTTGGGCAGCCACTTGGGTCAAATAAACCAATATTGTAAGAATTCTCGCCCAAATTAAATTAATGAACTCAGCCTCACCATTAACTTACTCTAACACTGAATTTCCTGTGTCGTCCAACGTCAAACCCATTTTGTGACCCTTGACAGACAGTGGGTATTCTGAACAGCAGCAAAAAGCGGTGGCGAGTGGGAGCTGCCCGGGACTACCCCGGGAGGGAAATTCCCGAGGTGTTCCTGCACTCATCCGTTCTGCTCCCCTCTGCTCATTAGGGACCAGAAACAGCGATATATATCTAGACTAACTGTATTTATCCCTGTTGAGACGAATCGAAACCATCGCCAAAGGACTAGTACCTGCTCAAACCCACGCAAAAAAAGAAGGGAAGAATGGATTAGGTTTTGGTTTGGTTTGTTCTTTCGCCCCACCCTCCCCTATTCAAAACCAGGCACTGGCCCTACACAGAGAGGAGCAGCTTTTCTAAATAGCTCTGCCTCCGTTGTTCTTCCTTCTGTCAGATGGTCCATGAGGCGAAAGCAATGTTCCTGCCCCTGTATCTGTGTCAACTGATCTTATACTAGTATGGAAAAAAAGACAATCTTGCAAGAACATAATGCATTAAATTTGATTATAAGAGGCATCGATCGAGACACGTTCCGCTTGCAAAGCCGTCGTGACACAAGACCAGGAATGATGGTTAGGAACTAAATTATTTTTAAATCGGTTTCAGTCCAGCGCCTTTGAGACGGCACTTCAGGGCACACCTTTTTAAGGCTGATGTGACAGGGACAGCAGTTTTACGTCTGAGGCTCTGACATCCCTTTCACCAGCTCAGCCATTTCATCCCAGGCCAGTTGCTCGAGGACGGGTCAGGCACCGGAGCACGGCCGGTACCCGAGCAACGCCCTGAGTTAGGAGAACCGAATCAAACCCGGGCAGGAGGAAAGCCTACATGTTTTCCCCTGCAGGAGAGCAGAACGCTCAGTTGATGGGCAAGATGACTTCCAGGCAAAACGAAACGAAGACAACAGTCAGCCGCTGCCGAACGAAGCGGGTCAACCTCCACTAACTTCGGGGTCCGTTCCCAGCTCAGACCGAATTACCATCTCAGACAAAACTGGCTGCCCACGAGATAAAGCGTAGGATGGAGCATTACCTGTTGGTGTGGTTTGGTTTTTTTTTTGTTTCCACGCCAAACTGTCCCTTCTACCCTGTTAAACAGAAACATTTTCGTGACCCAAGGGAACAAACCTTTCAAAAGTTTGTACTGAGAAAATTCATCGAGTGGAGAGACTGCTGACAAATACTCTTTACAGCAATTTTGGGGCTGTCACTTCCAGCAGAAAAGAAAATGTTTCTCTGTAGAATGAGCATGAGGTAATAAACTAAGCAAACTGCCTCTGACTTTGTTGGGGAGATTTGTGCAAACTGTTTCTCCAGCTCATTGATCTGGGATCAAAGGAAGAAAGGTGTGTTTTGAATCTAAGCCGAGAAAGTAAAAGCTCCCTGGTTTGCACAGAAAATGTTGGCAGTTTGTGACCCCTTCAGTGCCTCTGGCGTCATAAATAGATTATTTCACCCCTTTCGTCGCTCTCAGTTTTGACTATTTATGTCATTTTGAGTTGTAAATGTAAAACATCCCGCACATCCCTGACTGATTCATGCCGCACTCTCTAGTTGCACCGCACTTTCCTGAAGCGTTTTAGGAAAGAGCTTCTCCTGACACTCCCGAAAACTCCGTGGTCGCACGGCTCCTGGGGTCATTCGTTAACTTTCCCAACCTCACAATGCCGCCAAGAGTTCATCCTTGTGATTTATTGACCTTTTAAACCCGGCGGTGCCGAGCGCGGGGGCGCGGAGCGGGGATCCTCCGGCAGCGATGTGTTGCTATTTCAGGTCCATTACAGAACGCGGTGTTGGAAGTGGTGCTCCCAGCGTTATCAGAGCCGACCACAAATGCCACATGAAAAGCAGCAAACATCCGGAGGGTTTCCTGCAAATCGAGCAGTTTCTCAAGACAAGAGCCCTTTTTTTTTTTTTTTTTTTCCTTTTTTTTCCAAACGTGTATTTAAAGACACTTTGCCTCTTTACAACACTTCAAATCCCTAAATGAAAACAACCCAGTCCGATAACTGCCGAGTGCAAGAAATCTCCCTAAATGAGGATTAGTCGGGACTTCGCGTTAGGGAAGTGAGTGGATCGCGGGGACCCCGGTCAGGATTGTCTCGCTATTAAAGGGAAAATAGTAAATAATAGTAATAATAAAAAACCGTCGAAAATCTTTCAGAAACTCTATCTAAACAGCCTTAATATATATAATTATACATATGTACAGCAGAATAATGGTCACGTACACTGAAAATATTACTGACTCGCCTGGGTCAGTTTAACCCACAAATTGCCTTCCAGCAAACGCACGCAACCCTACAAAGCCGCAAAATCTGATCTCATCACTGCGGGCGCAGGCAAAGCGGAGCTGCCGCAGTGGAAGCATCGACTCCCGCCCCAGCGAAGGGCTGGGGGGTAGCAGCGGGCTAAGGGGACAGCACCGGCCCAAGGACATCAGAATCCCGCACAAGGCGCTGCCTTCATCTTTATGCGACAGCTTTGATGGGGTGGGGAGAGGGGGTGTCCTGGCACTTTAGGACGGAATTGTGCCTGATACGACTGTGACGCCGAGGTAAGAGCGCTTTTGCCTCCTAGAGAACACAAGTGGGGTTTCCCTGCTGCGGGCAGGGTCGGCTCAGCCTCCCTACGTCCTGCTCCTCTCGCTGTCCTGCTCGCCCCTTCTCCCGGTGCTCCCGCTGCCTTCCCCATTCTGGATGCTCTGAGGTTGCGGCGTGGGGAGCCCAGGCCGTGCCCTCTCCTAGGAAGGGGTTAACCCGGGCTGCTTGGGCTGGGCTGTCCGGCGGCTGCAATGCCTTCCCTGTCTGCAGGCATAAATCAAACGTATGGGAATCCACGGAAATGGAATGTTTAACTGACACAGGTAACAGGTATTTCTGTAACATCTCTTCCAGAGAGATAATACACACACCCAAACAAATTCCAATAAAGTCAGTAGGAAATGATCCTGAGTTGAAATGAGATGGAAAGGAAGCTTAGAAATGGCACTGTCTTCAAATTGCTACTGTCGTCTAGATCCAAAGACCATCACACTTTATATTCCTATATTTTCTTGTTCATTTAATATAAAGATTGATTTAGAAGACTAAGATCACAGACCTGTTGTGTTTCCTCCTGTAAAAAGAAATCCCAACAGTCTGATTACAGGAGTTCTCACCGTTTCAGTCTTGGTGCCCTTGGGTATGAGAAGGAGTTGCACAGGACCATGAAGCAGTGCAATAAGCTGGGGACAGGCAGAACCCCCCTAAGCTTGAATTTCCAAGAACAGAAATCCTGTTAGTTCTCATACTTCAGTACATACAAGCCAATTAAAAAAAAAAAAAAAGAAGAAAAGAAGTTTTATACAATGCTGGAGCCACTCCAAAAGATCAGGGATCTGAAGTGAAAGAAACAATTTGGCCTAGCCTCTGTTTGTGTTTATGCTGGTTGATGTCAGCAGAGCTGCTGCAAACTTGCACTAATGCAGGATTAATTCTGACAGACTGGATGCTGAAGTGATAGCTTTGCCAAGGACAAGCCATAGAATCACAGAATCATTTTGGCTGAAAAGATCTTTAAGATCAAGTCCAACCATTAAAAAGTCATACAACTGTATGATTTAAAAGCTGATCCCAATTACACTGAAGTGAAATGAATTTCTTGATCGACATCACTTAGCTCACAGAGTGTCTTTAGCAAGGGCAGAAGAACAAATGCCATGAGGTACTCTCCAGAAGGTAGGTTGTGCTACTATGCAGAATGCTACTGCAGCCTTGGAGCATACATCTCTACATGGCTTTGTTTAGTAGGCAGTAATACTCCCAGGGATTTCAAAATGTGATTTTTTTCCCCCTGTCTTTGGCAAGAATAAAACAGTTACATTATACAAACAAAATAATAACAAGGCCTGGAGCTGGCAGCCACTGTTTCATCACACCACTAAGAGATGATCTGAGGTTTCAGCAAGTGGAAATAACCCTGTGCTAGCAGTTTAGCAGAGGGGTGTTAGTGATACCAACAAAATTATTAAATGTTACTTCATCTAAATGTTCACAGTTTGCCATCTGCAGCTCTGATCAATCACCAGTGATGAACAGGTAAAGTCAGAAAGAAATTAAGAATGGATTTAAACCCCTAACCACATGTGCTGATTTGAGGCCTAACTGGAATATTTTTATTAAAAGAATTAGATGAAAGGCTGTGAAAAGAAAAACAATGGTGATGTCTTCTTCACTCATAGGCTTGCTGAGATGTGTAAGAACAAGAACACATAGATAAGACGCAGGCTTGGAGAATCTTGGTCTCTCTAGCTTTTTGCCTTCTCCTCTCTGCCGAGTAACCTCACTAACCACTTTCCTTCTAACACCCTGGTTGATCCTCCAAACTCACCTTGCAAGTAAGGCAAACCCTGGGGTAAGGTAGAGGGGTGGGGAGAAGGTGGAGGAGTGNGGCTGAGTCTAGTCTGGGTGGTTTTACAAAGGTGGGGGGGTGCAGGTAACTCCCAAATCATCACACCACACTAAAGCTCAATAAAACCTTCTACTAAGAGGAACAGTACAATACATGTATTTTAAAATAAATTCCCAATCCCTCAAACTAGAAAAATAATTTGTTGGTTTGAAATGCTTGTTCTACTATATGGCTGAAAAGGGCATTCTACATAACCAAGAGAGGCAAACACAAACTTTGATGGCTTTGTGCATCAAAATATCAAAATGTGGAAGGTTGTAATTGTAAAATTTGCCCAGTGGAAATGCTTGGGATTTTATTGGATCTTTGCAGTTCCATTCAGTGATTAAGTGCACTACAGCTTTTGACATCTGGCACTTACCTGGGTAAATAAACTACAAAAATACCAGGCAGTTAGGAGTTTGGGAAATGAATTTGGTTTCACTGCTTGATAGCTGCAGCTGTTCAGTTTCCTGATACTTATTTTCCTTGAATGCTCTTAATGCATAAACTGTTTTTTTTTAGTTTTCATATTAATTATTGTAAGAGTAATTTTATTTAATAAATTTAATATTAATTAACATTCTGATTATATTCCATTGAAACACCATATAAAGTTTTGGCTGATAAAAGAAGACACCTGCACACATTCCAGACCCAAGGCAGTCAGTTTGTTTCTCACACTATTTCTTAAACATGAAGCACTTCCAGTTGCAGATCACTGCTTGCTTTAAAGGGAACAAGGAAGTCTGCAATTTTTCTCCCTAGAATCCATTAATAATAAATGTTCTGGACACTTTTGGCTGCCACTGAGCTGTGAGAGAGAATGGAACAGCCCCTCCCAGCATCATGCCTGACATGGCTGGCAACTAAAAAATAAGGCAAGTAAGCGGTAGAAACCTCCGAGCCAAGCTGAACAAAGTGAGTTGTAGTTTTTTTATCCAGCCACTATTTCTTGGGCTTGAGACATGTTTAGAATTATCTAGCTGTGGTTCAGCAGCCACACCTTGGATGGCCTATTTCTGTTTGAAGAAAATCTAAGACCGAAAGTCCCCTTTCCTCTTGCTTTGTCCTCTTCACATCACCTTTTTATCTTCACTACACCCTTTGAAGGGTATTTACTGAAAGGATGAGAAAGCAGTTATCACACAACTGAAAAATTAACCCCCCCATGCTCCCCCAGCCCAGGAGTTTCAATAAACTTAGTCTGTAGATAGATCAAGAACTAGAGGTCCTCACTCCTCCTGCAAACAACCTGGAAGGTCTGAGATTATTTCTACCCAGCTATCTCCAATTCAGCAGTTCCATTAAGATAGGATGCTTGTTTAATAGGGCTCTAGATGTAAATGTCATGAGAATATCCAGTTTAGAAACTTGGTTTTAACAACAAAATTTAATCATCTTTCAGCTTTTGAAACCTCAGTCAAATCCTCTTTAGGATACAGTTTAAGTAGTACCCAGATGTAGCATGTTGAAAGCCCTCTAACTTTAAAGCCTAGGGAGGTTTGAACTAATGGAGCAAGGTGGATAAGCACAGAGCTGTCACATGTGTAGATACACTTGCTAATAAAAGCAAAGCGTGTTTCATCCTTTCTTTGCTTAGCACAGGATAAACTGAAGGGGGAAAAAAAAAAAAAAGCCTAAGAAATATTAACCAAATACATGGGTGATGTACAAAGGCCAGAGCTGGAAATGAAGCACACAAAAATTCTCTCATGCAGCTGTAATACCAAATTTTCCATAGGCACCACTTTCCAGCAGTCTGCCTCCCAGTCTTGCCTCCCAGTTAGTGAAAAATTGCCAGGTTGACTGTTGCAAGCCCTCTGCCACGTCAAGAAACGAAGATAAGGAGTGCTGAGAGTTGCTAACAACACTTAGATGCCAGTGCGTGTGGGTGCTCAAGTGCTGTGATCGTCCATTAGAAATAAAATCGGAACCAAGACAAACCAAACTACCCAGGCAGCTCAGTTACAACCACCCAACCACTCACCAGAGGGAGCCCATTTTCCCCAAAAGCCAACATCTGCAGCACAGCCAAGCTGCTGGGGCCTCAAAACCACCCCTCTAAAAACTCTCCAGCTGCCGGGAAGAGTGGCTGCGTGCCAGCCAAGGGTGCCGCATCGACACACTGGGAACAGGAAAACACAGAGCCGGAGAGGACTTTGTAACTGCTTGATTCGTACTTTCTGCAGTGTTAAAGGGACTTGGATGAAGAAGGTGCTACATTTGCCTTTCCAATGGACACTTGTGAGGGAATCTGACATATATTTGCAGCAAATCACTGACAGATGTAAATATTTTGTGTTGTTCCAGGTAGCCTTCCCATTGTTGTCTGTATCACTGCTGAACACTTAAGTTTGGCTCTTGCAAGAAAATACAACTTTTTCAATAGAAAACCAAAACTTCTCCAAGAAAGACACTTCTCACTTTATCTTTCCTCAAGGGTATGAACAAGCCTTCCACTATATTAGCAATTCTTATATAGTCTTTAAAACCCAGCTGAAACATTTTGCTAATCCAGCTTACACTGCAACTAAGCACTGAAAAAAGTCTGAGCTCCCAGCTAACACATCCTGTTCAGGAAGGACCTGCAGCTCCTTCCAGAGCCAGATTGTGTGTGCACACTCAACCTTTGGAACAAGGCATAACACAGAGGTTTCTTGGCAGCTCTCAGAACCTGACAGAGCTCCAAAAGTTGTTTTTTGTTGTTGGCTTTTATTTTAACAATCTTGGACCAACTAAACACAAGAGCTCTTTAGCAGCAGAACTACCCTGCTGCCTATCTAAACAGGAAAACCTTGCTAGTGAAGATGTAGTTACACCCCAAGAATTTGTTTCTGGCACTAAAACATTACCTGTGCTTGCATACCTCCTGCTCTCTGTCCTTTCTTTCCTTCACTACCATGAAACATTAATAAGTTGCTACTTTTGCTTTTGGTTTCTTCTTTGTTCTTCACACTTTTGTTTCTTAATTACCAGGTAATACATTTCCACCGTGTTTTTCTTTTCACACTCTTAGCCAGCAGTCTGTAGATGTCACAGCACAGACCTGAGCTATTGATATGTAAAAATCAAGCCTCATTGATCATCTCCTTTCCATCATAAGAAAATCTACTGCCACAATCAGGTTTTGCTTGGGGAGGCAGTTTTCATACCTCTCTTTCAGGTTT
The DNA here is from genome assembly GCA_013399775.1 of Semnornis frantzii. Taxonomy (NCBI): domain Eukaryota; kingdom Metazoa; phylum Chordata; class Aves; order Piciformes; family Ramphastidae; genus Semnornis; species Semnornis frantzii. Next base: position 1,215 of record VWYK01027592.1, on the reverse strand, counting down.
GCAGCAGTGCAGCTACACATTCTTTTGCCACGTGTCTGATTAATTCAATAGCAAAATCCAAGCACCAAAGATTAGATCTGGGTAAGTAATAATAAGTGGTCATAAGTGGTATATATCATAAATGATATATAACTGATAATAATTAGTCACATAAATGGCTAATTAATAGTTGTATGATTTATTTTGATCTAATGATTAGGATTTTCTTTGCAGTCTGTGGCTTCAGAAATATCCTGAAATACAGACACTCATTTTTATTCAGGTGTGTGGTTAGAGAACTAAGGCTGGTTGTATGATCTGTCTCTGAAGGGTTCCATGTTTATGGGGACTCACTGGTTCATCAACTATCCTAACTAGATCCTGAACCTTAACACAGCCTTGATTAGACAGCAGCCTGCCTTCACTTTAAGGGGGCACCAAATTAATCTGAAATTGAAACAAGAAGATAAGATAAAGTTATTCAGTCACTAAACTGCACCCAGGCACGAGTATGGAATCTGGGGAATCCCTCTGACAGATGCATACAGGGTTATGTTCAGATCTTGCTGTGAGGCACACAAAATGGTATCCAATAAGTATTATTTCCACTAAACAGTTAAGTTACAGAACATTTGATAATTTTATGGTTATAACCACAGCCTTTTATGCCATTGGCTCAGCCTGAAGTTGCCCAAGCTATATGTTTAATTAGAATTTTAACCCCCCCTTCATTGTAAAGATTAGGGACACAGACTGATGACTATCAGCTGCTTTTATAAATGGGTATTTTTTACCCATATAAGAAGAGTCTGTAGTTTCACATACAGTGTGAACCTCCAGACATGTCTATATGATGGAATTTGATAGCAAATGCTGAGAATCAAGTAGCTTTTCAGCATTTTGTTGCTCTATTTTAGTAAATAATTGAGTTAACTGTATTTCTACAGGAAGAAATGAAATCATAATGTGAATTAAATGCAGTACACAGCACCAGAAGTAAATTGGACATCTCAGTGGGAAGATTACAAAGGATTCAAGGTCAGGTTTTATAATTCTAGCCAGAATCAATAAATCTATCCTGGTTACTGTACAAGCATGATATGTTCACTAGGGAAAGTATTCTTTCAAGAACCAATTATGATCCACTGCTCTGTTAAAAAAACCCAATAAATTACAAAATGGCCAGGCATCTGGAATCTGAGAGGGGCTGGATATAAGGCTAAGAGTGTTAAGACA
>VWYK01027589.1:0-37480 GCA_013399775.1 Semnornis frantzii | reverse complement strand
CTCCCCAGCCTTCCTCTTCAGATACTGGAAGGCTACTCTAAGATCTCCTCCAAGCCTTATTCTATGATTCTATGATTCTATGATATTGCTAGTAAAAGAGAACTCACCATCAGCCCCACACAGACAGTGATGAGTATTTGGATCATGGTTTGGTTGAGCTGTACAAAAAGAAAATTACATTTAGTCAGCCAAAGTTATGTATAATAAAGTATTACTGACCACACATTAATTTAGTAACAAAATGTTCATGTTTGTTTGGATTTTACCTCTTTGCCTTCTAATGTAATCCATGATTTTATGTTCACCTTCCCCAGGAGCACTAGCATCAGACAAAATAACCTGCAAAACATTTCAACAATGTGAACAATTTATGCTGCCACAGTTGAAAAAACAAATAGTTTACATACTGAATTTTTTACCTGACTTATCACTGCCTGAAATCCTAATTTGTAGTTTTAACTAATATGATTCTTTCAAAAGAAATTAAGAGTTTGGAACCAATGAATAGACCTTCATGCTTCTCTTAACTCTAGGATGCTTCTCTTAACTCTAGGGTGAAGCTGACATATTGATTCAAATAGCAATGAAATCATCAGGTCATTAATTAACACTTGGAAGTCTCTTGATAAATTATCATCAAGGCAATTAAAATACTAACCAGAGAACTAAGAGTGAAAGCAGACATGTGCCCACTCCCCTGTTGATCTTCATAGATTCAATGAATGGTTTGGGTCAGAAGGGACCTTAAAGACCATCTAGCTTCAACTCCCTGCCATGGGCAGGGACACCTTCCACTAGCCAAGGCTGCTCAAGACCTCATCCAACCTGGCTTTGAACTCCTCCAAGGAGGGAGCATCCAGAATCTCTCACAGTAATCTGTGTCTCACCACCCTCACTGCAAAGAATTTCTTCCTAATCTCCAGTCTAAATCTGCCCTCCTCAAGCTTCAATCCATTCCCTCTCATCCTATCACTACAGGCCCTTGTAAAAAGTCCTTTCCCAGCTTTTTTGGTAGGGCCTTTTCAGGTACAGGTATCTTCTGAACACAGATGTAGGTCAATGCATGATCACATTATCCAATTCCTTACACTGATGCCCAGATTAGCATTTATAAAACTGATGTCTGATGGAGCCAAATAAGCAGAGTCAGCTGTCCTCTAATTTGCCCACTTCAGCAGTTAACTTGAGGAAAACAAACCAGACAGGTGCACCTGAGAGCAGTGCTCACACTGTCCTCTTGTACAGAGCAAACACAGGGTTGTCAGAAACAAAACTGAGAGTGGAGTCACTGAGGAATGGGAAGAGAGAATTGCCAAGTCCAGAAAGACAAGAAAGCTGCTGCATGTTATTTTTGTTGCCTGTTATGGACTGACACTGACTGTTGGGAGTAAGGGAGAAAAATGCAACCTACCTGAGGTAGCAAATGAGTTGAAAAAGAAATGGTGAAAAGAATATATAAAGAATACATCTTGAGACTTTTCCCTCAAAGAAAAGATATTCCTAAATCTGTCTCCCATTATATCAAATTGTGGCTCCTACTATCAGATCTCTTCAAGGAAATAAAAACAAATGGTGCTGTTAGATTGGGTTATTAGGATGAAATGGCAGCTCTGAGGTCCCAGCAGAACGTGCCAGCTGGTCCATTATTAACAGCAGCACGGTGCCAGAAGATGAGACAAATCTGGTAAATTTATACTCTTCAATCATACCCCAACCCAGCCTAATAGAGCACCTTAATTTTCCTCAAGTGTCTAACTGTGCAACTTACTGTCAAATTCTTCCAGCCTGGGTCACTGTTCAAACGGTCAGCGATGTAATAGCGGAGACACTTAGCAAGATTGTCCATAAACTCAGTTCCCTAACAAAAAAGGAAGGCAAAGAAAATAAATTAAACCTCCATTGAGATGCTGGCAATTGCTAGTTGAAGTGCAAGATTACTTACTGGGGTAATGCAGTTGCTGTCAAATCTCTCCTTCACTTCTTCTGGAGGAAGAATGCCACCTAGAGCAATAAAACCATTTAACAGAAGGAAATCAGTAAGGAAGGCTAAAAGTATTTTTGCATGATAAAAAACCCAGGTGGCTCCCCCTCCACACTTACTGAAAATTAGTGCAAAAATAAAAACAGAGAAACTAAATCAGCTCTTATCATTAGATTATCTCCATCTTAAGGTGTTGGTACATTTACAAATGCTGTTACCTCAGAACGGTGATTTCGCTGCCTGTTCTGTCAAAAGGTTGAAAGAAATCTCAAAGAAACTAAGCTTGCTGAACAAGATAAAACATTAGGGAAAATTATTTTCTTACATATTCTCCCCTGTGTTTCCACTATCTATTCACCTGAGCTCACAAACAGGGTTACACCAACTTCTCTCATCTCTGAGCTTCATAAGGGGTCTTTGTAGTCCAGAAATGCTACAGGAAAACTTGTTAAAAACCTTTGTCCTCCCTTTTTAATCTTTGCCTAGGTCACACAATGGTCCTCTCACCTGGGCTACAGCATTCACCTCTTCTACAGTCACCACAGTTAACTGCTCCAGCCCAGCCTGCACCCTTCAGCTACACACACTCCTTTCACTCAAATCATGGCACTGTCACCCTCTGAGAGTTGCACTGACTTTGCTTCCTCTCTGAGTTTAGAATATCCACTGTCAAATGACTACCCTTGCTCACAGTTAATTATTCTTGTGCAGCAGTATTTTCATTGGATCTTCACCTTTTAAGGCTCAACTTTCTTTTCACCCAGCCCTACAAATCTGTACCTCCTTCAGAAAAGCTCTGGTTAGTTTCCCACTACTACCTTTATCCTTGCTCTTCTGTTCCATTTTTTTTTATGAAGGGATTAAGAGTACTCAACACAAATCCATTTCAGGCAAAAGGTAGAAGCAGCAGCAAGCAGTATTGATCAGTTCTTAACTTTGGAAAGCAAAGGTTTGCCACTCCTCCTCCTAGCAATATAGATATCTACTAAGGAGTACCTTACTGGAACATTCAAACCCAAGAAGATGACTCTCACTTGAAAAACTTAAGATATGGTTCTACCTTTTGCCAGAATTTCTTGTCTGACTTTTTTCTTTTCTTCAGCAGCTTCCATGCCCTCCTTGGATGCTCTGAATCTTCTTGACCGTTGTTGATTCATTTTTGCACGTGGAGCCTACAAAAGGTATCAAAATCATAGAGTGGGTTGGGTTGGAAGGGACCTCCAAAGTCCCTCTCCAGCCCTCCTGGAGGATCAATAAAGGTCTTTCATTAGATCCCCTGGTGTAACATGGAGATGAGGATCAGGGATAGTGAAAAGCAAACTTTCAGCCTCAGATGTCCCTGCAGGTGGTATTTACTCTCATTTTATACAGAGTCATTGATGGGAACTTGTCCCAGGTTGGGAACTATAGGGTTAAGAAAGTCCTCTTGGGACTTGAAGATTGTTATTCAATGCCACAATTCTGCTATCTCTTCATAAGCTCAGGGCAAGGCCAGATTGTTCTCTTTTCCTCCCCCTCCAGCCTTCTGCAGGGCAGGAGCTGCGTTATCAGGACAAACATGTAAGGATAGGCCTGGTTGGGGCACCCAGAGGCTGTGCTTAGGCCTCTTGGATCACAGAAGCATGAGGTGGGGGAGGAATGGAGCCCTGGGGACGATAGATTTAGTTTTGGGTTGGGGGAAAATTCAAGGGGGTTCGCTTATGGATTCTGTATCTGTAATTTCTATCTGTAACTCTCTCCAAATACAATTCTGTGTTTTTTCTCCAATTCATTTGAGAGTTTCACTCTGTCTGCTCTTTAAACCCACGACAGAATCAACTGGTGGCCCGTAGGGGGATCGAACCCGCGACCTTGGTGTTATCAGCAAGGTTCAATACTTACTACTCCATCTATAGCCATGTAAAGAAGTCGCCTTGGCCGTACAATGTTGAAGATCCTGTCAATGTACTCAAAAATGGCAACCATCATTTCATCTTCATTTTTGGGTGCTGGCCTGAAATGTAGAGCATTCAGTTCAGCATCTGAAATGCCACCAACAAATTCTATTTGTACAGAGAGAGAAAACTGCCTTACTTGTCCTCTGGATGTGTACAGGGGTGAATGATACCATTCATATCCAAGTACAGGTTATCAAACTCCACCTCATTGGGGTTAGGTTTGCTGGTATCAATGGGAGCCTTGACACCATTGCACTCTTTGGCCTGTGAACACAGTTGAAGCAAGTAGCTCAGTATTTGATTAGAGAAGCATCACAAATCACCACCAGAGATACTAATAGGCAGACTCATAAAAGTTTGTTTGTTCAAAGGTAGCAGAAATAAAGACAGCAACAAGATCCACACATAACCACCTGAAGATGCATGCTTGCGCCATTAAGATAGCACTGCTTGGTTTTAAAGATGCTTACAAACTAACACAACTAGAAATTGTTCTCATATTTTTCAAGAAAATAATTCCTTCTGCTGCCAGGACCATACTAATCCTCTCAATATTTAGCAAAGGAACTTCAAAGTTTATTAAATGATAGTCACTTCCCACCCCTAACACTGATTCTGTGATATGATGCTATAATGGGATAAGCAAGAAAATTAAGTCTGCTAGAAGAAGAGAATTTGGAACACCAGAAAGAGACCCTTTAAAATGGCTTCCTACAGTCACATAGTAAACACTGAGATGTTTACAAACTGGTTTGCACAGGAGGTTCCACCTCAACCTCAGGGGACACCTCTAGTGGGAGGTGTCCCTGTCTATGGCAGGGGTTGGGACTGGCTGAGCTTTGAGGTCCCTTCCAACCTAAACCATTCTATGAGGAAAAACTTCTTTGCTGTAAGGGTGACAGAGCAATGGCACAGGCTGCCCCAAGAGGTTGTGGAATTCCCTTCTCCAGAAACAATCAAGATCTGTCTGAATGTGCTCCTGTGTGACCTGCCCTAGATGATCCTGCTCTGGCAGGGTGGTTGGACTCAAATTTTCAGAGGTCCCTTCTAACCCCTCCAACCTAAGAATCCAAATGCTTCTGCTTCAAAACACCTGGCTGCTCAGATCTGACTCATCCAACCAAACCTGCACCTCTGCCTTCCCTGACTGCAGTTCCTCATGACTACTAAAGGCACTGAGATGCTTAAGCCCCTGGACCATGCAACTGCTGCCTCTGAGGCAGTGTGTGGATACCTCTGAAATGCTAAATAACACCAACTCATCTCTCACTTCTGAAAATAAGTAAACTTTTGGACCTCTCTCTACATCAATGCTTTCTCCACTGCCAGGCAGCTGCCCGAGGAACATGAAACTCAGGCCATAGTGCAGATAAACTTGATGTGAAATTAAAGCTGCCCTAAGCCACCTAGAGTCACCTGTGTTCCTGTACTACTACAACATCATAGAATCATTGAATGGTAAGGTTGGAAGGGAACTCAAAGATCATCCTGGCAGGGACACCTCCCACTACAACAACAGGTCACTCAAGGCCTCATCCAACCTGGCCTTGAACACCTCCAGGGAGGGAGCAGCCACAACCTCCCTGGGCAACCTGTGCCAGTGTCTCACCACCCTCACTGCAAACAACTTCCTCCTAACATCCACTTTCAATCTCCCCTCTGCCAGTTCAAACCCATTGCCCCTTGTCCTGTCATTACAAGACCTTGTCAATAGTCCCTCCCCAGCCTTCCTGTAGCCCCCTTCAGATACTGGAAGGCTACTACAAGGTCTCCTCAAAGCCTTCTCTTCTCCAGGCTGAAGAGCCCCAAATCTCATAGCCTGTCCTTATAGCAGAGCTGCTCCAGCCTTCTGAGCATCTTCATGGCCCTTCTCTGTATCCATTCCTGAACACTTCAAAGGGGCTACACAAGCTCAACCCTTGAATACAAAGAAAATAAATCTCAAATGAATGGGAAGTAATAAGTAATGCAACATTACTTTGTGCATGTCAGTGACAAGTAACTATCCGGGTGAAAAGAACTGTGAGCAACCTGGCATTCTACCTGGCAAAGCAATGCCACCTGCCCAACATGTAAACCACTGTATCAAACACCAAGAGCATCAGTGATAGAAGACAAATGAGCTGCTCAAGTGTTACTACACATCACAAAGTTGGCATGAAGTGTACCCTTGAATAGCTTGGCATAAATCAAAATTAAAAAAATTAATACAAAGTTATTATGGGAAGGCTTTGACCACAGGATTGCATGAGACAAGAAGGAAAAATGTGATCTTCTCTCTCTCATTCACATGGAGCTTAGCAGTAGCTGATGAATCAACACCAAACACTTAAATTTTATCTGCAGGTTTGCTGCCTGCTGCTCATGAAATGAACTTTTCACATCCCTAATACAGAGCTCAAACTTTTCACATTCAAAAAGAAAAACACAAAATCCAAAATCTTACAGATCACATCATCAACTTGCTTAGTTTTCCTGCTCAGAGCAGCAACAGAATCAGCTGAACTTAGCCTGCTCTTAAAAGCCAAAAATGAAAACCTCTGAAGCAAAGTAGTTCTGCATTCAGCATTTCATTTTCTTTCAGTCATGAGTATACAGAACTCTTTCAGGGCAACTTTGTGAGGTCATTTTTAACTAGCTCAACACTAAATCCCTCTATTTCTCTTTAAAACAGGTGCAACCTGATGGTTTATAAACTGATAGAATGGTTTGGGTTGGAAGGGACCTTGAAGATCACTTAGTTCCAGCCTCAAGTAGCTCATACAAACAAATCAAATCCTGACACATGAAATCTTGGCCTCTGTTTGCTTCCTTTACTGACTCTTCTAGAATAAGCACACACAAAAATCACATGGTTTTAGCAGAAACTCCATGTCAGGTGCACACACTGTTTGCACAGAATGCCAGGTTGGAAGGGACACCAAGGATCATCTGCTCCAGCCTTGCTAGCTGAGGGTGTAGTTAAAATGTGGTTGGCTCAGCATCCTGACAAGTTGAGGCTTACAACTGACCAGTGCAGGAGAATCCACTGCACCCTTGGGAGATGATCCCAGTGTGTGGCTGTTCTCATGGTGAAATAACAGTAAGGTCACTCTGGGCAGCCAAGCCCTACAATTTTAACATTGGAACATTCCTTCTGCTCCACATCAGATAAGGGGGACAAGAAACTCTCCTTGTGTTCTACTTGATCTTCCAGCAAGCCTCTCGCCAGAGCTAACAGTGACCCAGAAGGCATCAAAGGCTTACAATAACTATGTAATACAGAAAACAAACCTGCCCCCATCACCAAGCTTATTTTCAGTCTTGAAGGTAAAGCAAAATAAGCATGATCTCCTCGAAAGCCACTCAGCTGGCATCTGCATACTGCTCTGTCAGCAACTTCACCATCACATCCTCATAAACCTCTCAGGTTTTTAATGTAACAGCCTTATAAAAGGTTTAAGTATCTGGCAGTGATATCTCCTGTGATATAACTGAACTGCTCACTTCTAATCTACAGCCTCTTTTGAAACCATTGAAAACAGATCTTTAAATATGATACTCTAGTTGTAGCTTTATTAATTCGCATGAATGTGATTAAGAATATTCTCTCCTGGATTTTATATTATCTTTGAGATCTCCCTCTTCTTCTTCCTGCTCAGCTTAAGAAGAAGATTAGTCAGGTTTAAGGGAATAATAAAAAAAAAAAAAAAAAAAAAAGAAACAAGTTGGTAAGGTAAGAGAACAAAGATCAACTTTTTAATATTTCAATGAGACAAGCCACCAGGAGGTACCAAACTTCTGATTAGACAGATTTATAGCAATCCTAAAACACACACAGAACTGATTACATTGTGAGAGAAGTTTAAATTCACCTACAGGAAATAAAACTACAGCTTCTCCCTACCGTCCTAGTCTGCTCTCGAATCTATGACCAGATTTGAATATAAAAAAGCTGTAATGAAGAGGATTTTTCCAGATGCTGTCCTTACTGCAGTCACCACATGCTCTGAGGTTGGGACAGACCAAGGATGAGGATATCAAGATCTGACAGTTCAGATTCCTAAATCTAACTTGGCCTGAGGGATTTTAGAGAATCATAGAATGTACTGGGAGAGGAGATCTAATAAATGCCTATCAAGACCTGCAGGCTGGGTGTCAGAGAGGAATGGACAGCCCCTTCTCACCTGTGCCCGGTGGTAGGGCAAAGGGCAGTGGAGGTAAACTACAGCACAGGAAGTTCCATCCCAGTACGAGTACTGGGATGGAAGGGATGCCCAAAGGTCATCTAGTCCAAACCCTTCTGCAGTCAGCAGGGACATCCTCAACTAGGTCAGGTTGCCCACAGCCCTGTCAAGCTTCACCTTGAATATCTCCAGAAATGGGGCCACAACCATCTCCCTGGGCAACCTGTTGCAGTGTTCCAGCACCCTCATGGTGCAGAACTTGTTCCTGACATCCTATTTAAATCTGCTCTTCTCCAGCTTGAACCCATTGCTCATTGTCCTATCACCACAGGCCTTTGTAAACAGTCCCTGTCCATCCTTCTTGTAGGTCCCCTTCAGGTCCTGGAAGGCTATTAGGTCTGCCTGGAGCCTTCTCTTCTCCAGGCTGAGCACTCCCAGCTCCCTCAGCCTGTCCTTGTAGCAGAGCTGCTCCAACCCTGTGATGATTTTCGTGGTCCTCCTCTGGTCCCACTCAATCAGCTCCATGGCCTCCCTGTAGTGAGAGCTCCATAGCTGGAGACAGTGCTCCAGATGAGGTCTCACCAAGGCAGAGTAAAATTTGTTGTATCCTTCCATTTCCTTTCATTATAAAAAAAAAGAAAACAACACATTTGCTCTTACAAGCTCAATTATTAGAGACAAAAAGACACAATCACAAGCTCAGTATGATCAAGACTATGCAAACCTTTCTTTGAGCTAAACATTAGAGCAATTTGATTATATGAAGATTAATCTGCTTATAAATGTAATGAAAAAGCTGCCTTCTGCTCTTAGAGAAAACTCTGACAGACTGCAGATATATTTGCTGTTGAAGTTGTCATCAATTTTGATACAGTACCTACAAACACTTGGAGAAGCTTGTAAGACAAAAACAGAAACCCATAAAAGAACCTGCTTTATATTGTCAAAATTCTGTCTGCACTCTCTTTGTCAGGACACTGCTTGAAAACATCACAACTGAACTGCACCTCATGGTTACTGAGGGAATAAAGTAAATCAGCTGGTGTGAGTTGAAGACAACAGGCTGCCCAGAGCATCAGAAGGTGATCAGAGATAACAGCAACGACCCAACAGCTTGCTACACTGACCACAATGGCCACTGCTGGCTGCCAACAGCTGATTTGAGTAAGCACTCATATGAGTGGTTAAGCTACACTTGTAAAGCCACAAGCCACCTTTTACTTTTTTTTTTTCCTCTAAGTTCCTCAAAGCAGATAAATCCTTAAATCTTATCTACCCATTGGAGTAAAAAATCCACTGCTTTCAGCTACAGGTAAGCCACATTTGACACATCACACAGAGAGGCTAACTGAAAGCACAGCTGTAGTAGAATCACAGAGGAACAACTCACAGTTTAAACTGCAACATTTGATTAAATTCAAATCTGGGATTCTGTTTCACTGCCTGCATCTGAAAAGCTGTAACAAGAACTGAAGGCTAAATCTGATCTGCCTGCCACACGCACGCTGAAATCCTGCTGCTGAAGGCAGGCAAAAGAAAACAGTGTCAGTAAGTAATTCAACCATGCCCTTTCCCCTCCTTCTCCACCTTGTCCACACACCTCCATCTTCTCCAGCATACTGTTTCCCAAACAGGAGGAAAGTCTCTCCCAGGGAAGGAGAGGAAGCAGCAAAAGGGTAGAACTCACAGCACAAGGGCATGAACTTACAGAAGAACAGGTTTTATAAACACCAGAATGCAGCCAGTACAACATGACAGAAAATGATATAAATTATGTGGAAAAGCACACAGGAAAAAGAATTTGGGAAGCATGATCTCAGGAGTTTGTCTTCTCAGAAAAGCTTTAGCTAAGGAGAGAGCAACTGGCTATGTTCACTGCTACCACAGTGCATCTACTCAGATCCAACACAAGCCTGTGCTGTCACTGATGGAGACACCTCCATCCTCTCTGTCACATTCCACCTCCCATCATGTCCTTTAGGATGACACAAGCATTTCAGAGGACAGGAAGACCTGTCACCTGAAGGAAGGCTAAGAGAAATGAGCTTGTTCAGCCTTGAGAAGGCTTAGGGGAGACCTTATTACCACAGACCAGTACATAAAGGGTGGCTACTAGGAGGATGGAAACTCCCTTTGTACAAGGAGTCACATGGAAAAGACAAGGGAAACTAAGTTGCTGCTAGGGAGATTCTCACTGGACTCCAGAAGAAAATGTTTCAAGGTGAGAACAGTTAGACATTGAAATCATCTCCCAAGGGATGTAGCAGATTCCCTTACATTGGGCAGTTTCAAGACTCAGTTTGACAAGAGTGTTGGGCCAGCTCATTTCAACTCCACTGTCACCTAGAAAGGTTGGACCAGATGATGGTTGGGTGCCTTCCAACCTTTCATCCTGTGATTATGTGGCTACACTGATGTGTGCAAAGCAAATAGTCTAGCAAAAACATAGAACCATTATTGCTGCTGTGTTACTTCCCAGGTAACCCAAACAAACCTCCATGCAGGTGCAAGAAAAAGGCCAAACAAGCCACGAGCTGAAAGCAGTGACCAGCCAGCTTAAAGCAACCCACAACCTGTACCCACTACCACTTACAGGTTAGTGAAGACCACCTGGGGTGCCCAGTAGCTAGGCTGTGACTAAGTATTTGCCAAAAAGCATCTACTAGTATGCAAAGCCAGTGGTTTCTTTTGAAAACTCAACCTCTTGTTTGGGCAGAAGATATTTCTCCTATACTAGAAAATACCAACAGTGAGACAAAGCAAGCTGCTCAAGGTTGAAGAGTACAACCACAGACTTCTTTTAAGTCTTGGATACAAGTGTGACATCCTGTGTTGGTGAAGGCATTAACAAAAAATAAGAATATCAGAGTAAAAGAGGAAGCTGAGGAAAAAAATAGCATGCAAAAAAAAAAATTCTGACTACAATATGAAAATGATAGAATTGTGAGGTATTCAACTGTTAGGAGAAGGAGAGCCCAAGGAAGGGTATGACCATACATACAGGATAATACTGCTTTGTTCCTCCATAGAATCATAGAATGGTAAGGTTGGAAGGGACCTCAAGGGTCATCTAGTTCCAAGCCCCTGCCATAGGCACAGACACCTCCCACTAGCACAGGTCACTCAAGGCCTCATCCAACCTGGCCTTGAACACCTCCAGGGAGGGAGCAGCCACAACCTGGGCAACCTATGCCAGTGTCTCACCACCCTCACTGCAAACAAGTTCCTCCTAACATCCAGTCTAAATCTTCCCTCTGCCAGTTTAAACCCATTGCCCCTTAACCTGTCAGTACAAGACCTTGTAAATAGTCCCTCCCCAGCCTTTCTGTAGGTCCCCTTCACATACTGGAAGGCTACTATAAGGTCTCCTCGGAGCCTTCACATCAGCTCTGTGTAGCTATAAAGGGCAGCCAAATTTCACCTCAAATGCCTCATTCCTGCCCTCGGCTTTCCTGAGCACACATCACAAGCATTATGTAGATACCAATACGCTTGCAGCCAGGGTGGTCCCACAGACACAGACGAGTTTCCAGACCCGCGTTACTTTTTAACCCTTTACACTTGCATTTCCTTACTCTTACCAAGACAGGCAGCTTCTCCTTGGCTTTCAACAAGTGCTAAAGCTTGTAATTCACAAGAGAAGTCTTTGAAAAACAGAGATTACGAAGAACACGCCCAGAAACGCGAAACAGCACAAAAGCAGCCCTACAGTTCACCGAACCCCTCGCTAAAACCTACTTTTTCTTCCTGAAACACCAGAGGCAGAGGCCACCACGTTGGGATGGGTTCATATTTGAATATACCGTCTGAAGACTCGCAAATCGCAGGAACAAACTGCTTGCTTTCTCCAAAACCGCACTCCTCTCCAACCGCTGAACCTCGCCCAGCAGGGAAGTTAACTTCCCTGCAACACCGCCTACTTTCGGTAAGATTAAAAGCACCTAGTCCTCAAACCGGCCCCCCAAAGCCTCGGAAAAGCATCCCGAGAGCGCGGAGAGGAGGTTGGAAGCGGCACAGCACAGGTAGGCGCTAACTACCAGCGGGTAACGCGTGCCACACCGCTCTAATCCCCCTCCAGCATCCCCCCGGCCCACACGGAGTCACGGGGCGGCCCTCGGAGGACTCAGGCCCAGCCCGGGACAGGAGGCCCGGAGACGAAAAAGCGCGTTTCACCTTCTCCTCCACACAGTTGACGATGATGGACGGGTACTTGCGGCTGAGCCAGCGGAAGAAGGCCGGGACTCCCATGGCGGGCCGGGGCAGCGGCCGGGTGGGGGTAGCCGAACCACGACTCTCAGGAGAAGCGGCAGCAGCACTTCCGGGGGCGAAGGGCAGCGCAGGGCACTGTGGGGGGAGCGCGCGCCCCAGGGGAGGGGCGGGCCGGTCACGTGGGGCGCGGGCTGTGCGGCCGCCATTTTCGCGGCGCTGTGCGCAGGCGCCGGGCTGGGTGGTGGTGGCTGCGCGGGAAGGGTCGTCCTGCGGCCGGGGCCGTCCTGGCACTGAGGAAACCTGCCTCCGGTGAACCCTCGTTCTGCGGTGCTGTGCGCAGCACCGTCACACTCAGTATAGAACACGGACCTGTTGGAGCGGATCCGGAGGTGGCCACAACAGTGATGTGGCCTGGAACGCCTCTGCTGTGAGGACAGGCTGAGAGAGCTGGGGTCGTACAGCTTGGAGAGAAGAGGGCTCCGGGGAGACCTTACTGCGGCTTCCTAGTACTTAAAGGGGCATATAAGGAAGATTGGGACAAACTTTGAGAGGACCTGTTGCGACAGGACAAGGAGTGATGGTTTTACCCTAAAAGAGGGAGATTCATACTACAGAGAAGAAGACACCTGTTAAACAGGGTGGAGAGGCACTGGTCCAGGCTGCCCAGAGAGATGGTAGATGCCCCATCCCTGAAACCATTCCAGGTCAGGGTGTTTGGGGCTCTGAGCAAGCTGCTCCAGTTGTGTCTTACAAGGTCTTGTAATGACAGGACAAGGGGCAATGGGTGTAAACTGGCAGAGGGGAGATTTAGACTGGATGTCAGGAGGAAGTTCTTCACAGTGAGGGTGGTGAGACACTGGCACAGGTTGCCCAGGGAGGTTGTGGCTGCTCCCTCCCTAGAGGTGTTCAAGGCCAGTTTGGACGAGGCCTTGAGTGACCTGTACTAGTGGGAGGTGTCCCTGCCTATGGCAGGGGGTTGGAACCAGATGATCCTTGAGGTCCCTTCCAACCTTACCATTCTATGATTCTATGTCCTCATTTAGTGTGAGAGGCTGGAGCAGATGAGCTTTAAAGATCTCTTCCCACCAAAATCATTGCTTGATACAACAGAAAAGCCTAAAAACAGGTTGAGGTCTGAGGCTACACTCAGTTGTCCTTGTTCTCAGCGCTGTGTGAAAACTTCCCTAGGTTAAAAGTAGCTTGGGATGGTTTAGGCAGGAGACTCAGGCCAAGGTGATGCAGGGCATGGCTGCTGTGCATGGCTGCTTTCTGTTCCAGCAAGGCTGTCTCAACAACCCGGAGACAGCGAGGAGCTGGGGCTCTAGAAGGTGCCTTTTCTCCTTGGGAAAGAGGGAGCTGCTAGCAGCCGTTTTAAAGGTACATTAGGAGGGTGGGAGAGCAGCAGAAGCTGAGGGGACATTGCCAGAAGCAGCAGGTATAAAAATGACTCTGCAGTGCTTGGCAGTGGCAAGAGGGAGCAGAAGGAAACTCTGTCACACCGCCGTGCCCGGTGCATAAGCAAACACCATTAAGTTGGCCATTGGACGCTGCTAAATGGAATTAAACCTTTGAGTATTAAAAGGGGATTAACACGAGGGAGATTTTGTGCTCTGCTATGTCCTGCCACCGTACATCAACTTCATTAGGAGGGCAGCCATGAAAAAAAAAGCAGCCTGGGACTCATTAACAAAAATAACAAAATCTCTGCACCGCTTATTGAATCAGTTTGGGGAGGGGAGAGGAACCTTTGCTACCTTGCTGATTTGCTGTAGAACAAATTAACCCAATATTGTATTTCTCATTATTCTTAGCCTCACTTAGCTGTTGTTAAGCCATTTTTTCTGTTGTCACTCCTCTTATTAAATCTGTGACTTGAATAAATTTCCCCAGCAACTTTTGTGTTGGCACCGGATCTGTGGTATCGGCTGAAGCTTGTCCTTTATCTGGTCCTTAACAAAACATCCCCTGATTGAAGTTCCCTATCTTGGAGCTTCTCCTCTTGGAATTTATCACGGAGTGAGGCAGCTTAGTAGTAGCATTTTGTTTGTGTTGATGGGCAATCAGTTGTGGGGTTTTATTCTGATAAAGCCAAAGAAAACAGAAGACAGCAGCACTAGCAAATGCAAATGGAGTGTGATCATCTTATCTCGTAATTACTTGGGTAAACAAGTGCTGAAAAAATAAATTATACTCTAGCAAACATTTTCTTGAGAAGTCAATTAAATTTTGCTAAAAACCAAAACAAACAAACCCCAAACCTTTATAAATATCCTAAAGCAAAACTCATATCGCAGAAACTTCTGATCTGGAATCCTTTGGTACTTGCTAGAAGACAGCACAGGGAGGAAGGAAATAGGCAAGGCAGAGAGGGATCTGAGCAGGCAGGTGTGCACCTGCGAGCTGAGAAAGATTTCTTCACAGAGAGGCTTATCAAACATTGGAATAATCTGCCCAGGGCAGTGGTGGAGTCACCATCTCTGGAGGTGTTTAAGCAGCCTGTGGACTTGGCACTCGGGGACATGGTTTAGTATTGACCCTTTAGTGCTGTGTCAAGGGTTGGGTTGGATTGGATGATCTTTGAGGTCTCTTCCAGCCAGATGTTTTCTGTGATTCCGAGAAACACAGAGCCTTCTTTTGCACTGTTTCACAGAAGAACAACCTTGCAGTGATGGTTTCAGGGTAAGGTGTGATTTGGAGCAGGGGATGTGCTTGTTCCTCAGCGTGATCTTCCTTCCTGGCAGCTCCATTGGTTTCCCTGGTTCCCTGCTCCCTGAGCTCTCCTGAGGATAGCCAGCAGTGTGCTCAAGTGGCAAAGAAGGCCAAGAGCATCCTAGCCTGGATCAGAAACTGTGGCCAGCAGGAGCAGGGAAGCGATGGTGCCCCTGTACTCAGTACTGGTGAGGCCACACCTCTAATACTGAAGTCAGTTTTGGGACCTATTCCAATAAAGACATTGAGTGCTGGAGCAGGTCCAAAGGAGGGCAATAAAGATGAAGAAGTCTTGGAAGAAGCAGCTGAGGGAACTGGGATTGTTTAGTCTGGAGAAGTGGCATTTGGGGAGAGACTTCATTGCTTTCTACAACTCCCTGAAAAGAAGTTGGAGTGAGGTTGGTCTCTTCTCTCTGGTATCAGGTGATAGGATGAGAGGAAACAGCCTGAAATTGTGCCAGGAGAGGTTTAGGTTGGAAATTAGGAAAAATTTCATTCCTGTAAGAGTGGTCAGGCACTGGAACAGGCTGCCCAGGGAGGTGGTGCAGTCACCATCCCTAGAGGTGTTCAAGAAATGTGTGAACGTGGCAATTTGGGATGTGGTTTAATTTAATGGCAGTGGTGGTGTTATGTTGATGGTTGGACTCAATGTTCTTGGAGGGATTTTCCAACCCAAACAATTCTATGATTCTCTCTGCAGGGTCTCAGAGCCAGGCAAGCTCTATTTCAGCTCACTAGGTAACAGCACTCACCCTGCATTTTTTGGTGACCCCTCTGTGCAGGCTTGGTTTGTGTCATCATACAGGGGGCAAGAGCTGAGGTTTCACCTCAGTGAAACCTGCGTGTGACACATGCTGAGCAGTTACACACAGCACAGAAACAGTGCAGGAGTTTTCCTTAGGGTGTTTTCCAGAGATGAGTGGCATGCTGATTGAAATCTGTTACAGCTGTATTGATCACGCTCCCCCTGTCCATCATCATCATCTGCCATCATCTTTGGGCTGTCAAGATGACAGCTGTGAAGGAGCAGAATAAATTTGACTGGCAGAACGTTTTGCATCTAATGAGCCTGTACACAATAAGAGTACAATAAAGAATGCTCCAGAGGAACTTGGCTATCACTGAAACACCAAAAGGGAGATACTGCCTGAGCAGAAGCTCCCAAAGCCATCTGTCACCTGTCAGGAGCTGCATGACTGCATCAGAGCTGGACTGAGGGAACAGAAAGCACCAAAGACTGCTGATGGGCACCTCGTGTCATGTGAGGAGATATAAAGTGGGCTGACGTCAGGAGCACAGAATCACTCAGGAGGAGCTTAAAACTCCAAAGGCAGGGGAAATTTGATGCAGTAGTAGTGAGCAGCACAGGCTGTGAGAGAGACTTCTTGGCCTAACATTATCAAAAAATCAGGCAGTGATGTGATGTCCTGTAGTGATGAACTCAGATTTAGTAGATGCCTGGGACCATGAAGGGTGAATTACCACAGCTAGGAGACAATCAGAAGAAAGCAGCATGGAGCAATGACCCAGCACTCGAATGGTGAGCTCAGACATTGGGTCTGGAGGACACTGAACTGCTTCAGCAGGTCCAGAGGAGGCCACAAAGATGATCCAAGGGCTGGAGATCCTCCCCTACCAGGACAGGCTGAGAGAGTTAGGGCTGTTCAGCCAGGAGAAGCGAAAGCTCCAGGGAGACTGTAGTGCAGCCTTCCAGTACCTTAAGGGAGCCTGCAAGAAAAGCTTGGAAGGGACTTTTTACAAGGGCTTGTAGTGATAGGATGAGAGGGAATGGATTGTAGCTGGAAGAGAGGGGATTTGGACTGGAGATTAGAAAGAAAAGGTATACAGTGAGGGTGGGGAGATACTGGCACAGGTTGCCCAGGGAGGTCATGGATGCCCCTTCCATAGAAGGGTTCAAGGCCAGGTTGGATGAGGCTTTGATCAACCTCTTCTAGTGGAAGGTGTCCCTGCCCATGGCAGGGGGCTTGGAACTGGATGATCTGTAAGGTGCCTTCCAACCCAAACCATTCTGTGATTCTAGGCAGGTCTTCCTGGGTGACATTGAGCCTGCAGTACACAAAGGACAATAAGCCTCTGATGTGCTGCTAGAGGACTGCTGAGGAAGCCCTCAACCTACCTGGTGGTCCACCACGGCCTGTCTTCTTTCTGAATGTCCCTTGCCCAACTTGCCCAGCACACACTGCAGGGACTTCTCTGCAGGGCAAAGGTCCCACAAGACACAGGGAGTCTGAGCAGTAAAAACTGGGAAGTGCAGAGAGACTTTTGTGTTTCTCTGGCCAAGGCTGAGTCAGCTCAACAGCGCTGAAGGGAAGGAGCACAGGAACCCTCACCCAAAATTCCATGTAGTTAAACAGGCACAGAAACCCCTGCACAGTGAGGAAGACATCAGAGCCTCCAGGTAAGTCTAGCTTGAGTCCAACTGTCTGGCATGACATCAGCTTGGTCATACACCCACCCAGCTCCTACACCTTAGCATCCAGTCGCTAAAACGTCCAATGCCAGACTGCAAACTGTGAGACGAAGCAAGCCAGCAGACACTGCACTGAGGGCTTCTCATTTTTCATGCCTTTCTTTCACGAGCTGCAGACTTGCTTTATTCAACTGTTGTTACCATTTTAAAGTTGATTTGAAGGCCCAGGACCAAAGCCTGGTGCCTGCGTTCCAAGACGCTTCGCAGCGCAGTTTAATTGGGGTGCTGGGGTTTTGCTTTTGAACTTCATCATAATTATGAACAGAATTTTTTTTTGGTGTGTTATTACTATTTAATATGTCCCCTGGTTTCTCCCTTCGAAGGGAAATCTCGTGTTTAATGAACTTAATTTTAGATAAAAGGCATTAAAAAGAAGAAAAATTAAAAATGCATGAAGCTCCCCGAGTCATCCGATCGCTGTGATGTCCACACAGCAATGGCAGCGTGGATTTCACAAAGCAAGCAGAAGCAGAAAAGCACAGGGGGCTTACCACATGTAAATGCTGCTCTATTCCAAAACATGCCCAATTAGAAATGTACATTTTATGCATTTCTTCTTCTTGATCTCTTGCAGAAGAAGATAAAGATCAAACATGCCAGCCCGCCCCGAGCAGCATATGTATGCATACCCAGAATGCTGTCTCCAGCACCACATCTCTGCAGTCAGAGTGCTGGAATAGAGAAGGAGCATCAAGATGGGCTTGGCACTCACAGCTCAGCAGCAGCAGTGGTCAGGCTGGGCAGAGGAAGTGTCATCACCAAGCAGCTCCTGGCAAAGCAGCAGCCAGGCTGGTTTGGCCATGAAATCCTGCCATGAATTCCAACTGGCTACAACTCCTTGAAGAGAGGTTGGAGCCACGTGGGTGTTGGTCTCTTCTCCCTAGGAGCAAGGGACAGGATGAGAAGAAATGGCCTTGAGTTGTACCAGGGGAGGTTTAGGTTGGACATGAGAAGAAATTTCTTCCCTGAAAGGGTTCTCAAAGACTGGCAAAGGCTCCTCAGGGAAGTGACTGAATCCCTATCCCTGCAGGGGTTTCAAAGAGGCAGAGATGTGCTGAGAGACGTGGTTTAGCCTCAGCCTTGGCAGAGGATGGATGTGATGATCTTCAAGGTCTGTTCCAAACTATGTGTCTAAGAGTCTATAGCTAACTGCCAGCCTCTTCATCTGCCAGGCACAGGGGTCACTTGTCACCTCCTCTGCCAGCACCAGGCAGAGAAGTGTGAAGAAGCAGCTCTCAGCCCCACTGACAAACAAATAGGACACTATCTGGAGGGATTCAGCTCCTTTCTGAGCAGGAGGTTGTTTTATCACCTTCTGAGGTGATAACACTCAAGGCCAAACACTCTGCAAGCATGCCAGAGCAAGCAGGCATCCAAGAATCTTCATTTATTCCCCAAACCCAAACAGATCACAAAAAAGCTCAGCACTTAAAGCACACACGGAGGAGGCTGTGTCCTGCACCATGTCACATTTATTTTTGTATTTAAACTTTCTTGGACTGTAAAATGATGAGCTGCACTTCAGGCAGCAGCACTCTCACTACATACGAGATGAAATTGTTTGCTTCTTCCCAAAGGTGAGCAGGGGAGTCTTAATCATAGAAGTCATCAAAGTCGTCTGCCTCTGGGCTGCCGGTCTGTGGGCGCAGAGCGGCCTCAATCTCGGAGCTGCTGTCATCAGATTCTCCCCAGAACGCTGAGGGTGAGGAGAAAGAATTAATTACAAAATCTTCTCCATGTTTCTGTCATTTCCTTCAGAGACATGATCATTTCTCAGGAATACTGTGAGCAGCAGGGCAAGGGAAGTGATTGCCCCCCTGGTCTCAGCACTGATGAGTGCTGTGCTCAAGTTTTGGGCACCTCACTACAAGAACAACATTGAGGTGCTGAAGCAGATCCAGAGGAAGACTGTGAGGCTCATGAAGGATCTGGAGCACAGATCTTCTGGGGAGTGGCTGAGGGAACTGGGGGTGTTTAGTCTGGAGAAAAGGAGGCTGGGGGGAGACTTCACTGCTGTCTACAACTGCCTGAAAAGAGAATGGAGTAGAGTAGAGGCTGGTCTCTCTAGTTACAAGTGATAGGGACAAGAGGAAAAGGCCTCAATTGGATAGCAGAAGAAATCTTCACTGAAAGGATTCTCAAACACTTCCAACAGGCTTCCCAGGGAGGTGCATGAATAGTGATTCCTGGAGGTGTTCCTGGAGGTGTTCAGAAGACACAGATGTGGTGCTGAGGGACATGGTTTAGCACCAGATTTAGTAGAGTTAGAGAATGGTTGGATTCAATGATCTTGAAGGTCTTTTCCAACCAAAACAACTCTCATTTTATGATTTTACAGCCCTCTGGGGTAAGCCAGACCCCACAGCTTATGGAGAAGCTCTGAGGTTTGAGGACCACAAGCCTAGGTGTGGACACACTATGCTGTCTATGCCTCGTGGTATCCAGCATAGGCATGGCTGTAGCCAAACACTGGGCTCATTCAGGGCCCCACTTCATTGTTCCTCAAGGTGGCTTGAGAGAACATTTCCACTCCAAGCAATTTACTTGACCAGCTGCTGCCTGAATTACAGCTTTGTCTATTATCATCCCCCACTTTCTCCCTCTACTTAACCCTGTGGTGAAGTCACACTCAGAACATGACATCACAGAGTTGGCTTAAAAACGGCAATGATGTCACAAAGGAAGAAAAATCACCACTTTGTGACAGGACCAAATCCAGCCTGATTCCAAGGAAGCCCATGGCTTTCACAAACAGCTTGGGGAAAACAGCTCACAGAAATAAACAGAATCACATTGAAATTCAGAGATTCCTCAAGAAGTCAAGTCAGGTTTGACCTGTGGAAAAAGAAGTGGAAAGCAGGGCACAGGGAGAAGCATCAATCAAGCCCAAACTCCTCTGTCTGCCTGTTCCTGACTCCAGAGGGCTGCAGTTTGTATACCACTGGCACAACAGCTACGATGCCCCAAACGAGGCACAAGATACAGAAGGAGGGACTCAGACAGCAGGGGAGAGGAAATTTCAGCTGATGTCTGAGGCATTCAGCTAATGCCTTTGGTGCTTTTGATGGCACCAGTCACATAAACATCTTATCTACAAATGCAGCAGCTGCATCTTTCATCCTATATCCCCAGCCCCCTGGACTGCAGGTTTGCGCTCAGCCGGGAACATCACAGCGGTGCCGGCTGCGCCCCGCGCTCATCCCGCCCTTGACACCTGGGAAGAGGCTGAAAGGCTCCCAAAAAAAATGAAGGAAAGGGGCTGGGGATGTGAGAGAACCTTTCAACTGGGACCAAAGCAGCCATCCTTTATGGCATCCTTCAATCAGCTCAGATGCCACACCTCCAGAACGTCTGAGACTATGCCTGAAGCTGAGCTCCAGGCAAAGAGCTCACTGCTGCTGGCACTGAGGCTCCCATCAGAGGTGACTTCAGACTCCTTTGGTCCTAATGGGGGTTTTAAAAGGGAAAAACAAAATGCAGATGGGAAAGAAAACAGGCAGGGCCCAAACACCAATTTAACAGAACTCCTGCTAGCTTAGGGGGTAAAAAAAACTGTTTCAGATTTTTACTTCTAGATGCACCTTTATGCACCTTCTAATTGAGCTCTGCCACACACACTGCTGCTGCCTACCCATATTCCAAAGATCAATAAATGTTGGGATTGTCCTTCTCTAGGTTTTCCCCTACCTGCTCCTTACTACTCCTTACACCCTGATCATGACTCCTTCCACACCAGATCTGCTCACTATGAAAAATGTCCTCTCTGCTCTGGGATTTATCATCATTTGCTTGCTCTGGTTTTGAGACAGGGAAATTCCACCCTTTCCTATCTTCTTATGCCCACCTTGAAGGTTTCCTACAACATGAACTACATTTGGATTTTAAGGAGCACAACATTGGCTTCCTACCTTTAGATTTTATGGCTGTTTCCACTCTTCTCCTAATTTCAGGCCTGTAAGAGAGAACGAGTTCAAATAATCAGCACAGCGCCACACAAGAACTGTGATGTCATCAGAGTCAAAGCATTTAAGTCAATTCTTTACAGTGAGGGTGGGGAGACACTGGAACAGGTTGCTCAGGGTGGTCATGCATGACCCCAGCCTGTAGGTGTTCAAGGCCAGGTTGGATGAAGCCTTGAGCAATCTGGGCTAGTGGTAGGTGTCCCTGCCCACAGCAGGGGGGTTGGAACTAGATGATCTTTAAGGTCCCTTCCAACCTGAACCATTCTGTGAGTCCATGAATTTGTTTTGCAAACACTGTGAGATGGCTTAGAAAAATACCAGTGCCTTCTGTAACCACCTTTTATTTGTTTGATTTTCTTTTTTTTAATATGTGCTTTCTCAAGAAATTCTTCACTTTTATGCTCTTTAAAAGGTGGAGAATTATGATGCAGCAGGGCTGCTGGCCCAGATGTTCAGGCAGCTTGCACTGCAGTCACTCTCTAGTCACAGTACCAATATACACCAGCAGTGAATTAAGGGCACAAAGGAGCAGAGCTCCATCTATCTCTTGCAGCCTTTCAGATAATGCAAGAAGAAAAAAAAACATCCAAACACAAATAAAAGCAACCCCCAGTGATGCTCCCTGAACCTCCCTGTCCCCTGTTCTGCCAGCATCCTCCTCCAGCCCAGCTCCTGGGTTCCCATCACATCCTACTCAGCCCTATGTAAATGCAGGCTTGTCCAGCTGCCTTTGATCTACCTTGATGTCTATGCAGTGGCAACTCTGCTCTGTTAAATGCCTGCTCTTGTGTCTGGAGCATCACAGGCCCTTTTGAATCCCTCAAACAAGCTGGAATCATTTTGATCTTTTGTGTGTAGTGTGTGTATTGTGTGGGTGCTGTGAAATAATCACATGGGGGCAATGATGCAGGAGAATTAACTGTTATATTAACAGTCCTGCAAGAAGCTCTGAAAGTAAAGCTTCAGATGATTTTAATAAGGAAGATCAAATGGGAGAGATTTGTGACATTTCTGTGCAAACTAGTAAAACACAAGCAAATGTCAAGCTGCAAGTGGAAGCTGTTGCCAGAGTCAAAACAGGACTCAATCAGCTATCAAAAATGTCAGACAATTCCACTCATTTCATGTGAAGACACAGCAGCCAATATGGAATTGCTTAAAGAGGGGAGTTAAAAATAACCTGGCTCTTATTGTGGAGTCATTTGTGAAGGGTGGGGGGGTGGGAGGGAAAGGGAGATGATGCACAGCTTGTCTTACACCACTGTATGCAGTGAGGATTCAGGATGGCAGCTGGAAAGCTGAACTTGGAGCAGGAACAAGTTTCTTTATGTTATAGAAACCTCACCTTTATAAGAAAGCTCATAAAGTCCCTTCCAACCTAAGCCATTCTATGGTTGTTTAAATCATTCCTTTGCTACAAGCTGTGAGTGCCATGAGCATGCAGCTAATACACCCAAAAATTCCACAAACAGAACATGAAGTACAATCAAGGCACCAACCTGAGGCTGAAGTCTTAGTAACAATCCTAGCTGACACTGACATAATTAATTATTATTTTTTAAAGCAAAACACTTGAAAATGTTTGCCTTACATATTCATCTGAGGTTCTGTTATGTGTGCCCCACCACTGCCTTCCTGCTTACTCACTCAGACCCTGCCCTGCTCTGCACTCCAACTCCTCAAAGATCTTTCCAAGAGGATTTCCACCAGGTATTTTGAGCTGGAGTCTCTGGGTTGAGTTCTGCCATACACTGAATGGACCTAACTCTTGCTTACTTTTGTGTGATTTCATGGCCCTCAGCATGTCCCAGGAGGTGCTCCACACCTGTAAAGATGCACTCAAGAGGCTGCAGCTCAGGCAGCTGCACTGGGTTTTCCCAGAGTGTAGAAACCACTTGTTGCTGAGCCACAGATTGTGAGGTGCCTTCTGTGGCAGGCTGCAGAACCATTTTATTTTCCAATAGTTCAGTAAAACAGACTCAGGAACCTGGCAGGTACCACTTCAACTGTCTGGAAGGGAGGCATGTGGGCTTGTATTGCTCAGCCATGCCAGAAGGTCTCCAGAGTTCTTTTTCTGGTTCACAGTTCAAGCCTGATCAAACACAAGAGGGCTGGTCATGGGGGCCCAGAGGGCTACCACACACAACATGCCCAGGTCACACCACCAGGGCAGCTCACTCCTCTTGCACAACTTGGAGCATTGCCATGTTCTCCAAGTCTGAAGCCACTGAAAGCCACTGGTCTCATGGAGAAGTTCTGGTGGTCAAAGATCACCATGGCTGTAGCAGCATCTGGAAACCTTTCCTCTTCTGTCTCAGCATCCAATGAAGAAAAAAGGTCAATGCTGACAGGAGAAAGGGAAAACAGATACTAACCCATGCATTCACAGAGCTAATCCACCACATGTGAAATAGGCTTCACCCCCAGAAAAGCACAGAGCTGCAGTGTTGCACCCCAGGAGCTGTGACACAGCAGCCCATAAGGAGAAAGGAGGAAAAGGACATCAGCATAGGCTTGGCATGAAAGCTGTCAGCATGCAAACAAACACTGGGGAAGTGGGGAAAATGGAGCTAGGACATCAGAAAGGCCATGCTGGACATCACAGCTCTGCCAAACCAAGCCTGGAAAATGTTGTGAGATAGCTTTGTAATGGAGAATAAAATCCATTGACTGGGTCTTACGTGTTTAGTCGAGGCTGGTGAGATGCAAGAAAAGCTGGACACTGCAAAACATTCCCATTCAGGAACTAGCAAATTCAATCATGGAAGTTACATCTGGTGCAGTGAGCACACTATAAGCGCACAGACCTCCCGGAAAAATTTTAGGAGTATAAATGAAGTGAGGCCAGTTTCACTGCCTCAACTAATCCCCTGTCGTGACCCTTCCATATCCATTTACACATTTGCTTCTTCCCTAAAATAATTCCAAACTGAACCCAGGCTCTGACAAAGAAAAAACCCAAATCAGTTTAACTTCAAAGGGCCTTTTAATCTCTCCTTTACTCTGATGAAACGAGCTTTTTGTATTGAAGAGGCTGCAAAAGTGAGAAATGAAAAAACTCCAGGAAAGTATTTTCCCCTCTGCAAAGAAAATTAAGAGGGGAAAAAAAAAAACCCTCACAAAACAGACCAACAAGAGCCAAGTTCATAAATAAAGGTGGCTCACTGAAAAAAACAGCAGAAACTGTTTACTTGAGCCTAAGTATCTTGCAAAAGCACCTGTCAAATTTCTTGTCTTTTGTCACTTGACAATAAACACCTAAAAGCTGAGGAGAAAATAAAAATAATGGGATACACCCAACTGCCAACAAAATAAAAGGACAGAAAATTGCCCAAAAAACCAAATGAACCCATGAAAACCACCCCAGAGAAGGAACCACTCTGCAAATGCCAGGTCTGATCAGAAAGCCAAGCAGAACGCCAGTGTGTAGAGAGCTGGAAGCCTGTCCTGTGCTGTGGCAGCTCACTGCCAAAAACAACCCCTCACTGAGAGAAGTGCTGGAGCTTCTCCCCAGCGATCTGTGAGGAGACAGAGTCACTGATCCGGCTTCACAGTGCGTTTCTGGGGAACATCTAAAAGCCTCCTCACCATAAGCCAGCCAGGGCTCGGTGCCTCTGATGCAAAGCTCTCAGCTGGGTTCTGCAGCGGCCCTGCGCTTTCCCTGCCGGCTCTTGCTGCAGCCTGACAGCTCTATCATTTTCTGCTGGTTGCTTACTGCAACTCGGGCATCACAGAAGAATTCCCCACCCTGGAAAGTCAGGGTAAATGAACCAATCCACTCATCACACCCGAAATGGAGGAATAACCCTGCATTTAATTACACTGCAAATAGGGTGAGCTCTATTTTATGGATCCTTGTATGCTACCAAGCCACACTTAAGACTGTTCTGTTTAGTTACACCATGCTGAAGAAGGAAAAGATTCTTGCCTAGAGAAACCATTGACACAAAGCCTGCAGTACAGAGCTGTGAGGAAGCTGTGGCACAAGACCAAACAAACTAGTTCATACTACGAAGGCAGCATGTTTAAGACATGTTGCTGCCTCTCCCCTCAACCGTTTGCAGAGCAGCACCACCACCACGCTGCACACCATTCCTGCAACAGCTGGATGTTAAGGTTTAGGAAACAGCTTGCAGAACTCTCTCTAATGTCACAAAAAACACGCTGGAACCGGCAGATTCCTAGAGAAGCAATTTGATACCTAAAGTACAGCAGAAGAAAACGATCAGACACAGGCTGGTTTCAGAGAGCATCTCTCAGGAGTGTGAATTTCCTGACCAATCCCAGCCACAAACCTTTGGAATCTTTCCTGCGAGTGAGGTGTCCCCCCCCAAGTTCAGGAGGTTTGGAAGGTGTGGCCGAAGGGAAAGCAGGGCTGGATGCGTGGAGCCGGAGTGCCCCCCGATGGCCGCTCCGCCTCGGTACCGAGAGCAGCAGCAGCGGGCCCGGCGCTAGAACACCGCCCCCGAGAGCAGCCAAAAGGAGGAATTATCACCTGCTAACTTTTCTTTGCATGTCATTACGCCTGTGTTTGGCAAAGGCGGCTTTCGACTCAAACTCAGCCTTCGGAGGCCAGCCCAGATTGCATCCAGAAGACCAAGTTCAAAACGCTTTGCGCTGTGTTTATACCCTGCCCAATTAAAACTGCGATTCGGTTCTCAGCCGATAAAGCTGAGTCTTTAACCTCCAGATGACTGTGAAACGAGACGGAACGAACGAGCCACTGGAAAAACAAACTGCCTGCACCCAATACTCAGTGTTCTCCACCCAAACCGGGGACCTCCAGCGGCTGCCTCCACCCCGTGGCTGCGGTGCCACACACAGCGCCTGCCGCCCCCCTGGGCCAGACGTTCCCCTCCTGACTTCTGAGACCTTCTCCCCCACGCAAGGCTGCGATTTAACGCGCTCTTCTCTGCTGCAAAGCGCTAACTCCTCACACTAAAGCTGCATCTCCGGGCGTGGAAATATTCCTAAAGTAGAGGAAGGCAGGGGAAAGTGGGTTTGCTGCTGAAGGCAGGCCAAGACGATATTTGCAGGAGGAGAGGAAGCTCTGGCATGCACCCCCGAACAAAAGGGAACAAGTGGTCTTTACTCGGAGAGCAGCTTCCTATTAAGACTCGCTCCATCGTACATTATGCCTTTCATCCCCACTCAACCACAAAATGATTTTGCTGTAGGAAATACAATGGCAGAAAAAGATTTACATTGAAAGAATCTTTAATAATAAACTGTTGCAGATCTGCCTACTTCCCCGTGATTTATAATACAATAAACATTGGATTCTATTAAGGCTCATGCACTGAAGACATGCACTGAAAAACCGAATATGAAAGCCCTCAATTCTTCCCGTCTCCAGTACCATAATAGTGAAATGAGCATGGATAAATGTGCTAAGAGTATCTCTTTGCATCTTTTATAGCTTGTGTGTATTAATCTGTAAAGCTTATTAAGAAAGTCATTGCTATGCAAAGCAGCACCCAATCCCTTTCTCTCGCTTTTCAACAGCGCACAGTGTCGAGCCAATGGGACCGGTCCCCGGCCCCTCATTCCACATTCATAACATGCAACATTTGCACAATGTATCTCTCAAAGGCCGCTGAATAGAAAGCCTTAATACTCATGTAAACAACTGCAAACCAATTACTTAATGAATCAGGCCCACACATAATGAGGTGCCAGACAAAGAGCTATAAATGCATTTTTGCGCCCCAGCCTCCGCTTTAAAGTGAAATCCCTCAGCTGTAGTTTGGGCTTAACTGGCGCATCGTAATTATTGTCTGGGGGACATCAGAGGAAGCCATGTTTTCTATTTGGGTCCGGCGGGGTCCTCCGCGAGGTCACTCATCAGCTCGGTGACAAAACGCAGCCAAGAAGAATTCATACAAAGTCCCCCAGCAGCGCCACGCAGTTATGTTTATTCTCAAGTAGTGGGTTTCAAGACCACTTGTAAAAGCAATAAAGCCCCAGAAGTGACTGCGGTAAGTGGGAGCGCTCCGGTGCGAGTGGCGCGGAACCGCGCTGCGCCTGGTCGCGGCCTCCGCCTTCCTCACTGCTTTTCCCCTGCTGGTGCCGAATGGCCCAAAGCAAGGGCTGGCGTTAAACTTTGTGTCTGGAGGGGCTGCAGTGTTTTTGACTTCTTGAAGCTGCTCTAAGAGATTTGGGGGTGGGGGGGGTGGTTCTCAAAGCAGAATCATGAAGTGCATTTGCTTCTCAGCATTAGAAAGTATCAAGTTTTAGGACAGAGTGAATGATTTTTAAATCTATTCTAAATAATGTGAAAACAATTAAAAAAAGAAAAAAAAAACCACAAAAAAACCCCCATACACCACATCATAGAAGAAATCCCAAACCCATACACCACATGAACAGTGCCTGAATAATGCAGGAGTAACCAAGCTGTAACCAAGATGTCAATAAACTTCATGTTTGGGGTGGCTGCAGTGGTTTTGACTCATTTAGACTAACTTTGAGTTGATTATTTGTTTCAAAGCATCATTGCGGATCAGCACATGAAGTGCATTTGCTTCCCAGCACTAGAAGGTATGAAATCGAAAATATATTCACTTTGCCCTGAAATCTATCACAAATAATTTGAAAACATTAAAAAAAAAAAACCCACCCAAACCCATACACCTTATGAACAGTACCTGAAAAATGTGGAAGTAACTAAGCACACTGTTAGCAAGCAGTGTAACACCAACGTGGGAAAACAGCTTTGGAGACATTTTCTTCTTAAACAGTAGTTCATTTTGAATTCTACATATTTTATTCAGATGCTGTAAGCAAGCTCCTCAGGACCCAATCCTTATTTTTTTCCTGCTGTCCTGGCCTTGAGTGAATGACTAAAAGGTAGCATTTATTTAAAAATTCATCTGTGGGAGCACCCTTGCGTTTCACAGCAGTAGGCAGTGTGACTTGGAACATCAAAGTTCCAGGAGGTTTAAAAAGAAAGAAGAAAAAGTAATTGAAAAAAGAAGCCTTTGAGCATAAGAATGAATCCTGTTGTGTTACAGCCTGACCTGTCTTTACTCTACTTGAGGAGAGTTACAGAATTTCCACCATTTTAACCCAAAAAGCAGAACACCACTTGCGGACTTAGAACTGTCTCCTACCACACAAAATCACAGAAACATCCAGGTTGGAAAAGACCCTCAGGATCACCAAGTCCAACCTATAACGACAGACCTCACTAATAACAGTGTAACAAAGCTACAGGGAGAGTGATGTGGTACAAAAAGGAGGAGTTAAACATTTATCAGGCTACTTCCGAGCCTCTTCCCAAGGGCTACTGATGGCAGTTCCCAGGGCAGGCACCCACTCGCTAGGCTGCTCTAATAAGGGCAGATCAGATCTAAAGCCAGGCCAATATTCCACGAGATGGCTGTGTTACATCCCATTTTCTGCTGCTTCTTGACCACTAATTTAATTGCTGCTCTTTGATTGCTGTTACAGGTCAGTGAGGAGCACAAGAAACATCCAAGAAAACAGCTCAGGGACCCAATAGGAACTGCTGCAGCTTAAGGAAAATCCACAAATCAGCTTTTTTCTTCTTTTAAAACAAACCATCCCCTTTAGGTACAAGTAAGACCATTAACTAAACATGCTTAGTTGAGAGCAAGAAAGGCATGTTGTAAATACCTCAGTATCAAATATAACACACACCCCTCCCCAAACCTTGAGGCTATGAGAAGTATTATCCAGTCACAGCTCGTTTACATCTCAGATAGAGGGAGAAGAACCTCAGCACTTTATTTCTTGGAGACATTCTGTTTCATGCCTGCCTCTCTCCTGACAAGTCCTATTGTCTGGCCCGGGAGCAGCCCTACTGAGAGCAGCTGTACACGCTAATTTGTGGTTCACTGAGATGTCAATTGAGTCTGAAAATGAGAAAACAACAGCTGCAAAACAATACTTGGCTTTGGCACAAATATTTTGTAAGGTGTAACCAAAGCTGAAGATGTTTTTATTAGGTAAACAGAAATACAAACCTTAACCCTAGACCCAGTGAAAAAGTGAAAACTAAACGAGGAGTTTCAGTCCTTTCCTGCCAGCATTTCTCACTCTCCAGGAGGGCTTTCAAATGGGACTGGGTTTAACAACTTTACCTTGAGAAGTGAGGATTTCTTTCCTTCGATGAAGAACTGGTTTGTGAATGCTTGCTTTCTTGGCTTGCTTTAGATCTGGAACTGCTATCATCACTCTCCCAATCTGGTAAGCAAAAACATGAAACAAATTCTCAGATAAAGGTGACTGCACGTGGCCACAGCTCATGATTAAGTGCAAATTAGCTCAAACCACAGAAAACAAGACTCCCTCCCTACCACTTAAGGTCCCTGATGATGATTTCTTGTGAACAGTGACATTTCTGCACATTTTAATTCGCTGTAGGAAAAAGCTGAGACTCCTGTAAGGGCTGTATTGAATCATGGCAAACGGAAAGGATTTCTGGGGTCCTTTTACTTTTCTTTATTCATCCCCAGCTTCTCATATGTTGTACTTAATCAGGCAGCAAGGTTATTTTTATTCTTCTTCCCCTTAAATGGAGATCACTTTGGATAGTTCCAATTCTCAACATTATTTGACACATCAATATTTTCAGTCCTTCTCTTGGTACAGAGCTGCATTTGGGAGAGACAAATCTTGTTTTTTTTAATGACTTAGTCAAACACAACTATTTTGAAATCTTTTACATACACTTTCACTGCAGTCTGTGTCTCTCATTCCCAATCTGTAGAGATTGATTAAAGGAAGAGGCAGATTCACTGGAACAATACAATCACTCATCTTTGCACTTGTTTCCAATGAATGTGATGCTTAAACCCCACTTTAAAAGGCTACTTTGCATATATTTATAGTACTGAAATAACTAACAAGCCCTAACTGGTACCCATCTGATTCCAGTTCCATGTTTCTGTACATCTTGGACACTGTCCCTTTTAATTGGCTGTCTAACCAAGTGAGAATTCCCAGGAACTGCTTTGACTGCAGCAGTAAAACACTTAGCACAGGTATGTTTTTCAGGATATGAATACAAATTGCAGCACACAATGTGGCTGAGATGACAAGCTCTGCTCTTGCTTTGCTCCAGGAAAGAATCTCTCTGCCTCAGACAAGCCTTGAACAAAGCCAGTTGTGCTTGGAGAACAGAATGCCACAGGCCATGGACTCTGCAAACATACATGCCCTCAGATGGCACATGTGACACAGAGCCTGTATCTCATCCAGGCATACCTGCCACACCTTCCAGGTGATATTCCAAAACCCAGGATCTTTGCCAGATCTACCAAAACTCAAACCAAGCCACAGTGGTTGTGCAGCTTTCCTTACAGGTTTTGCATGCACATCAGCCTCATAAAGATGCTGAGGGGAATGGAACATCTCTGTTAGGAGGAGAGCCTGAGGGAGCTGGGGCTGTGCTGCTGGGAGAAGCCTGAGAGGTGACCTCAGCAATGTTTATGAATGTAAAGGTGAATGCCAGGAGGCTGGAGCCAGGCTCTGCTGGGTGACAGAACAAGGGGCAATGGGTAAAAGCTGAGGCATAGGAAGTTTCATGTAAACCTGGGGAGGAATTTTTTCCATGAGGGTGACAGAACATTGGAACAGGCTTCCCAAGGGAGTTGTGGAGTCTCTTCTGGCGATATGCAAAACCCACCTGGATGCATTCCTGTGTGATCTGCTCTGGGTGATCCTGCTCTGGCAGGGGGCTTGGACTGGATGATCTTTGGAGGTCCCTTCCACCCTCTGACATTCTGTGATTCTATGAAGATCATTTCCCTACGCTTTCTGTGCCTGCATTGGCTCCCCTTCCTGCACAACATCAAACAGTTAACACAAGCTACTTGTTCTTCACATTCAAGACCTCAGAGCCCAGCTTTGCTCTACCTGTCAGTTACAACACAATGCTGGGCTATCAATCCCCACTTCTGCCCCATTTATATCAGGCTGCTTTGCCAATTACTCCAGTTGCTTCCTTCCAGCACCTCTGTGCCAACTGACATCTTACATGCCCTACAGCTACAGGGGATCCTTCTGTGACCTTCTGAGCACATCAGCCCTGGTGATTCCTCTGGGCTGTGACCCTCACACAGCATTTGATGTCTAAGTGGTCAGTGTGTGGTGACTTAGTGTGCCAAGCAATCACCCCCCCTCAACTTGCTCATCCACTCAGGCCTTCAACAGCATGTAAATAAGAGTCTTGGTTCTAGATGTGCAGCACTGAAGACAAAACCAGCCCAGCCTGGGCACAGGGCAGGTGTGCTTCGTGGCTGCTAGAAAGCACCAGCACTTGGTGCAATGTAGAGGGCAAAGATGATACGAGAAATACACTGCCAGGAGAGAAAGCTCTTAAGCACTTAGCTCCTCACACAACTGCACAGTATGTTTCCTTCATAAAACCAGTCCTCATGTTTGAAGTTAAATGCAGCTTAGTTCAAGAAGACACTTCTATTCCAAGAAGCATGCTCCTGTTATGTGTTTCACCAGAAGAAGAACTTGCCATGCTGTAAAAGCCAGGGCTGGGGACCCTGACAGGCATGTTGTGCTGAAACACAAATATATTTTTTTCCCTTTAGTGGAGAAAGCAAGAGGAGAATCGAAGATGGGTTTAGAGCACATCAGACTGAAAAACCCGGATAAAAGAATTGCCAACACCACAGAAATCATCTAGCGGAGAGCAGCAGTGCTGTGAGGCAGAAGCAGAGGTAAGAGGAAGGCTGGGACAGTGCAGGAAAGCTACAGCTCCCAACAGCAGTCCTGTAATGCCTTGCCAGAAAAGCAGCTCTCCCTTTCCATCTGAATTCAGTAAATGCTTGCTAGAAGACAGATGCCATCTGCACACTGTTCTTCTCCTAAGCAGTGGCTTCAGCACACCACCAGCTCTTGTGCTCTGGAGACTCCCCAGAAGCAGCAGAGGCATGTGAGGTGAAGCTGTCTGGATGGGGCAACTTGGAGCATTCACTCAGTCTGAACAGCCAGCCCAGGACGTGCAGACAACTGAACAAGCTCAATAAAGCTCAGCCTTTAAACTCCAGCTGGGATGTTCACTACATAAAGTCCTTAATGAAATCATGGGAACGACGCTGCGGCGCAACGGGAGCTGCTGTGCCCCAGGTGACACAGCCCTCCTGGTGCCTTGTTCCTTCCACTCAGGACCAGCAAAGGCTCCACGATGCCACTGTTAATTAAAAACACTCCACGCTTTTCGACTTCACATCCACAGCCATCAGGGACGAAAGCAGCTTTCATGTCAGCTTTGACAATGCAGTTCTGAACAAATGGGTGTAGTTTTCTTCATTAGCCAACAATTCCAGGAGAAAACACAATGTTGCCGCATAATGAACTGCCATTATTTTGTTTTGCTGCACACTCAAAGTGCTCTTTAACCCAGGACATGCTGTAGCAACACAGAACTGAAAGGAAGAGATTTTCTCTGTGGCCTCCACTGCAGCATCTATCAATTTATAGCCAAACACCTCAGTGGCTAAAGAAGTGATGTGATTTTCTGCAAATGAAGATAAGAAACCCTTGGCCTCGTAATGAACAGTATTTACATGTTGCCTCTCACAGAAGAGCTCATTATTTCCAATAACAATCAATAATCCTCTATGCAAGTAGAGAGAGTTGAAGGACAGAAATGGTTTTGAGGACTCAACCCAGGCACACATCTGCATCTTCATATATAAGATGATCAGAGAGCTGGAGAACCATTCCTGTGGGGACAGGCTGAAAGAGCTGCAGTTGTTCAGCCTGGAGAAGAGAAGGCTCCAGAGGGACCTTAGAGCTG
The DNA here is from genome assembly GCA_013399775.1 of Semnornis frantzii. NCBI lineage: Eukaryota > Metazoa > Chordata > Aves > Piciformes > Ramphastidae > Semnornis > Semnornis frantzii. Next base: position 4,243 of record VWYK01027589.1, on the reverse strand, counting down.
CCTTTCAGTACCTGAAGGGGGCCTACAAGAAATCTGGGAAGAGACTTTTGGCAAGGGCTTGTAGTGACAGGGTGAGAGGGAATGGATTGAAGTTTGAGGAGGGCAGATTTAGACTTGGAGATCAGAAAGAAGTTCTTGACAGTGAGGGTGGTGAGACACTGGCACAGGTTGCCCAGGGAGGTTATAGATGCCCCCTCCCTGAAAAGTTTTCAAGGCCAGGTTGGATGAGGCCATGAGCAATCTGGTCTGGTGGAAGGTGTCCCTGCCCATGGCAGGGAGCTTGGAACTGGATGATCTTCAAGGTCCCTTCCAACCCAAACTGTTCTATGAATCTATGAATAAGTGAGAGCCTGCACCTAATGGAACTCTGCTTTTTCTGTGTGCTTTTATCACCAATAAAACAGTTAGGAGCTTGGATATTTCAGCTGTCACTGGGCTTCAAAGCCAATAATGCCTTGAAAGGGATATTATCAGGGTGAGTAGAGCCTGCAAGCTGTGTACTTCTACAGTTACCTTGGTAATAGTTATTGCACTCACGTTCACCACTAGGTTTGGTAGCTGCTATAACAAATACCCAACTGACAATGGCTTGTGCTCAGAGAAACTTTGAATCTGAACAAGCTCCTCCATCACTTTAACACTAATTGCTATGCTTGCTGATAACCTACAAAGAGGTAGAGGGATGAAAGGTGGTCTGTCAGCTGCTGTGGCTGTGCCAGCACACAGGGCACACCTCTGCCTTGGGACCAGAGGTGGGAGTGCTGGCTGTACACAGGCTCTCAAGCACATTTCCCCTGCAGTAAAGCAAACATCTTGCCTACAGAGAGAAGATAAAGGCTACCTGCAAATCCAACAGAAGGATTTGCTCTCTGGAGAACAAACAGATGGAAGAGATCTCCAAATTAAAACCTGGCACAACACTGCAGTAATCAGCATTCAGAAGTAGGTCAAATACCAGCAAATATCTTCCCCTTCCTTTAAATAAATAAATAATAAAAGATAAATTCTCTTATCACAATATTCCAACATACAATGCTCTCCTCTCAAAAGCAGACATCTGTATGTCTAGCAGGCCTGGGACACCCCAGTGCAGCAAGTGAGAACCCTCCTAGAAGCTGCTGCTACTGTTGTTTAAAGATGGAAGAAGAATTTTCACCCAGAATTCCTGACTATAAAAAGACACTGAGGTCTTTCACAGATTGCATTGGGTTGGAAGTGTCCCTCAAAACTCATCTTGTCCAACCTCCCTGCAGTCAGCAAGGACACCTCCATCAGGCTGCCCAGGGCCACACTGAGTCTGATCTTGAATGTCTCCAGGGACGGGGCCTCAATCACATCCCTGTGCAACCTGTTTCAGTAGTTCACAACTCACATTGCAAAGAACTTCTTCCTGATGTCCAAGCAGGAATTCAGGTTGAGCAGCACAAAACATCACCTATTCAAGTACAGAATCCAAACTGATTTAAGAAAACTGCATCACCTCACACTGGGCCAAGGTTCTTCCAGACCACAACAGCAATTCACCACCTTAGGATGAACACTGTTCCACCAGAGCAGTTATGACTTATTTGATATGAAACCATGAGGCAAGTTTGGTGCACTTTATTAACACCTTTATTAGCACACTGCAAGTAGAACCTCAGGAACCTTTTAACTGCAAGCTCAAAGGAGGACCTCACAGGGAAGGATGTGTAGGCATGGGAAGAGTACTGCCAGAACCATTGGCTCATTAAAGGTGACCTAAAAAAAGGGAAGCAGAATTGCATTTGTGCTCCTTCAACTATCAGAAGGCCATGAAAGAGGGCTTTTCTTTTCTTTTTTTTTTTTTTCCCTTAAGAGAGTTTTTCCTCCCTAATTCTACATTAGAGATTTTCTACCTGGAGAGGAGCTGAAAGGTAACACTTGAGATGCTGTGAAAGCAAAGCCCAATGAGTGGAGAAGTGACACTGTTCTTACTCACATGTTTAACATTTATTTAAATCAAAGACATAAGTGAAGGGGAGACAGAGACTCTGGTTTTGTTAAAGATTTAACAAACCTGCCCCTTCAATAAAATCAGCAGCTTCCTACTTGTAAGTGAGACTCTTAAACAGTCATCCAGCAAAACACGAAAGAAGAGATTTTATCCTTTCTTTTTAATCTCACATTATTCTCCTGCCTCAGGAACAGGGGGGGAAAAAAAAAAAGCTGAACAATTTCTTTCACATGTCTACCATGATAAAAAACAAAGCATCTGTGAAGGAAATGAGCATGGAGGATCCTCCTCTATCCTCACACAACCTGCTATAATACAAGCTTGCTATTAATAGCTAACTCACCTCTGGGTGAACCTGTACACCAGAGAGAACCCTTCTTGAGTCAGTTATCACAATGTGGCCTTCCACAAGATTAGGACAAGGCTCTAGAAAAGGAGCTACCTCTATGCCATGAGCTAAGTTACTCCTGTGCCTCCACAGCTGGCTCTGGGGAGCTTGCCACTGATGGGAACACCTCAGCAGATGCTTCAGTCCAAGCCTGTGTTTGGAGAAGGTGTGGGTGTAGTCAGTCCTTGCCTGAGTGGTTTCAAGTACCAACACAGGCTAAGGAACATCACACACCATAGGTTTATAGAATGGTTTGGGTTGAAAGGGACCTTTAAGGACATCTAGTTCCAACCCCCTTGCCATGGGCAGGGGCACCTCTCACTATACCAGGTGCTCAAGACCTCATCCAGCCTGGCCTGGAACACCTCCAGGGAGGAAGCATCCATGACCTCCCTGGGCAACCTGTGCCAGGTCTCACCACTCTCAGTATAAAGAATTCCTTTCTAATTTCCAGTCTAAATCTGCCCTCCTCAAGCTTCAATCCATTCCCTCTCATCCTATCACTACAAGCCCTTGTCAAAAGTCTCTTCCCAGATTTCTTGTAGGGCCCCTTCAGGTACTGGAAGGCTGCTCTAAGGTCTTCCCAGAGTCTTCCCTTCTCCAGGCTGAACAGCTCCAACTCTCTCAGCCTGTCCCCACAGGGGAGGTGCTCCAGCTCTCTGATCATCTTCATGGCCTCTGGACCTGCTCCAGCAGTTAGATATCCCCATTATGACCACACCAACTACCAATCTAAAGCCTTTTTCCTCAAAGCCACCCAGCTGTCCCCTTTCTCTCCCACTATAGGAAAGAAAGGAAAAATACAAGTATTTCTAGAACATTTACAGAATACTAAAGTAAAAGTCAGTATTTGGAGGCTTGTGCTATCACAGAAGGCTGCTCAGAAGCACATCCACCCTCTTCTCACAATGAAATCCATCAACACCCTAAAACTCCAATGCTTCCAGTGTTTCAAACCAACATTTTAAGTCCTTAAAGAGTGCAGCAAGTACTGAAAAAGACCTAAAATTTGGATCACTTAAGCTTAGAAAAAGTTGTCCAGCAAAATGTTTGCTTATAGAATGGACACTAAATATTAGTTCATCTAAGAACAGAAAACCAAACCCTCAAAGAAGTCATCTGAGCCCCAAAGACAGCACACAAATATGCAGCCTTTCTTTTAGGCACAGAACAATTTCACAGCTCCACAACCAGTCTACAGCAAATAATGAGCAAAAAAGTGACAGGCTGGAAGGGCAAGGAGCAAGAAGAGAACAAGAAGCCCAGAGAAGATCATGGGCTGAGGATGAAACACATCTCAAAGGAGCAACTTTGCTTTTAAGTGAGATGTGAAAAGCGCCACTCTGAGAGACAATGTGGCAGTGGGCTACTGGGAAACATGCTGCCACAAACCAGTAAATAATGCAGGCTGAGGAGGAATGGATTTTTACACTGAAGTTTCCTGGGTTCAGTGTGCTGGGAGAGCTTCTCAGCTTTATTACAGATAGGAAGTGTAGGTAGTATGTGCATGGTGGCTCAATTAGAAGGATAGAGGACAAAAGGGGAAGGGGAATGTTGTCCATCCTGGCCAGGCTTTCAGCTGACTGACTTCTAACAGCAGCCAGCCACATGCACCATCAGGGTGCCCAGCAGAAGAACTGCAGCAGAATTCCCTGACAAATTGGTATGTGAAATCATAGCTAAAACCAGTTCTGCTAAGGCATGAACACAAGATGCAGAGAAGGAAATCAAAAGGATGGGCAGCTACAGAAAGCCAAACCCAAGCAGCAGCATTATCCTTAAAAAACAAACTACAGGATCAGTGATGGCATTAGTTGGGAGGGAGTGAGCACTCCTAACAGGGTTCAGCATAGATTAATAGAGTGGGTTGGGCTGGAAGG
>VWYK01027588.1:5905-19217 GCA_013399775.1 Semnornis frantzii | reverse complement strand
AGCTCAAACCAGCACAGTCCACTACTTCAATATTGTACTTAAAAAGAACCAAAATGCTAAACTTTGTACACTAAAGGGCTTTGGTTGACGACCGGCATATATATTAAATACAAAATGTAATCTCTCAGACTTGAAAAATATTGTAAAAAATGCAGTCAGTGTCTGACCAGCCATTGCTTACTTCCCCACAGTGGAGGACAGGTGGTTATGTTACAGTTTCTGAATAGCTAACATTCACTTCATGTCTAATAGGACAAAAAGCTTCATACCAGAGGTAATTGTTACCGTAATAGATGAAATAAGCAAGATAGCTGTGCCGAAAAGTTGTGCTGTCCCAGACTAGCCACGTTATTTTGTTATACTCTGTTGGCAAATGAGATAGAAAAAAATCATTTAGTGGGTGAGAGAGTGCTTCAAGTAGGCATGCTGCAGGCTCCAACAAACTTTTCAGAGCCACTAGGAAACCTCTGATAGGAAATATATTACTGGCACAGTAATAACCCTTCAAAAAGATAGAAGAATTATAGGGAAAAAAACAAACCAAAAAAAAAACCCTGACAGTTTCTGGGGCTGCTTCACAAACTTGATAATCAGAAATCAACTGATATTTCTAATAAGAAAGTAAATGGAAAGAGCATTAGACTTCTAAGAACGTTGTCACATGTTCATTTATCTTGGTGACAACACATGTTAAATAGATCTCATCACTCTTTTTTGAACTGCCAAATGTTTAGTTCTATCATCCAGAATTAGAATTCAAAGTACTGGCCTCTGAAAAGCATTTATGTAAACAGCTACATATGTACACATAAAACTGTCTGACATGATAGAGAAACTAGCCTACTAGTATGATTTTAAAAGGAAAATCTACTATATTTACAAATAGGAAATATTTTTTTTTTAAACTCCAAATCCAGGTCAGTCCCTAGCAAAACCACAAGGAATGTTTTCTATTGATTGATGATTAAGGGTAGTCTTTGGAAGACAATCTGAAAATACATGGTTAGCTTCCTCTGACAGGCTACATTTTCAGTTTCACACATTATGTGAGCTTGTTGACCAATGGCTCAGAAATTTTCCTGTTCACTCTAGTCAATTGTGCCCTGAAGTCTTATGTTATGGCTGGCAGGCACCCAATTCCTAGCTTGCCACTGCCATGACAGATGTTATTTCCAGAGATGTTGATAGCTTCTAAAGAAAATACCAAATTAAAAGCACTTGGTAGTGGTCATATTTCCTAAAACAAGTTTGAAAGAAGGAAACTGAAATCAACATAATCCAGCAGTCAATCCAGAACCAAGAAAGTATGTGAGAGAAGAAACACTTTGCCAGCAGCCAGAGTGGGCAACGGGCATCCTACGGAGCCCAAGTCCTGTGAAGTGCACTGCAGATGTGGCTCCTCACCCCTCCTCAGAACCATAGATCATTCCCCAGCCCAAGCACTATGAAAAAGGGAGAGGATGTCCAGGGAAAATTACAGCTTCCTTTCTGCTCCAGATAGCTATGCCAAAGCAGAAAGCCTTCAGTTTAGGACACTGAAAGCCTCTGAGGTAAAGGATGTGTACTTCTGTCATGAACAACATAATCCAGGTAAGTGGACTCTTGTCACTGGTATGTCTTGTGTCTTATACCACCATGTTTGTAAATCACCAATTAAAAAAAGCAATAAGGGTAAAATAAGGTGAAAGAAGAAGAAATAAATAACAATCATCTTGTGTAAAGAACCAAACAAAACTTAATTATGTATCTATAACATAAACTGCACTCATGGGCCAAACGGGTTTAGGATTATTTTGTCTTTTGTTCAGTTTACCATGAATTAGGACTTTTACTTCAAATTAACCAAGACAGTTATGGCAATTGATTGGCATTCAAATTAATTTTTTAAAATTGAAACAGTGATTATTTGGATGTCCCTTCACAAATTGACTTGAAAGACATTGTCATTACTTACTTTCTGATGAAGCATCTAAAGTTCAGGAGGAAATACATTCCAAGAGTTCGATGTCTCTGTGGTACCAATGACAGAAGGAAAGGCAATTTTCTAAAAGAAGAGGTGGAACAGAACTTCCAGCATGGAAATGCCTGGAAGTGTTAAGTCACAATGGATTACATACTGAATGGAGTCGCACTTTCTGATTTTAAATCCGGAGTCAGAAGTCACTTCCTCTCTGATACCACTGTAAAATTTACTACATTAAAAAATCTGTTGGCAATTCACTTCAAACCTAATACACAAATACAGCAACTTGGTCCTAAACGGTGGCAGCAGAGACAACACAATGGCTGGTTTTGTAGATACAACCAGAGTTACAGGCTCTTTTAACTCCTTTCATACTCTGTCCACCTCTTTCTAAAGGCACATCATGTATGTAAACTGCATCTTTCCTTCTCCCGAGGTGACTACTGTGTTTGAAAGCCTGCAAAGATGCAGTGAAATTGATTTTAGTTTCGTGTTTAATGGCTGTGACGCAAGCAGCACCTGAGCACTGGAGCAGAGCTCCCCCCGTTCTAACCTCTGGCCGCGGCACTCACCACTTTAAGTAGACTTCGGCAACCTGTTATTTCATGGAATGGATTGTTGGATGATCACTACAAGAAATGAGGACACTACCAGAACACTAGCATAATAAAATAAAAGCCAATAAATACAGCAGTTGCTTGTTGAAATATAATTTCCAGTCAGCAACTATACAGCAATACAAATAAAACACAGACAACCTCTATCCCCTCTTAAATATTTATCATTTGAATCTTCTAGAAATTTACGTTAGTGTTTTTGGTTGAATTTGTTGTTTTTTTTTCCCCACAGCCGTGTTTGCTTTTTTCCCCCAGAACATTGCCAGCTTGTTTTTTACACTCCCTACTATGGTTCATAGCTCTTATTACTTACTACTTGACAGACTACCAGCTGAATATCAAACAATCAGTGTTAATTAAGTTTATAAAAATGGAGTTCCTCATCTTCTAATCAATATTTTTGTTGAATTGCAACGCTATAAATTTTCTTGGCCATTTACTTTATTCCCCTTCCCATATGAACTAAACCCTCCCAACTGGTAGTTAGGAATGTAACCTATTCATACATTAAAAAGATCTATTACCCAAATCCCCAGTGAGCTGTTTTCTGTAATAGATGTTTAAGTACTGTACCTTATATACACACAGAAATGCATATGAATAGATAAATCGTTGAAACCTTTTGAAGCTTCACCCCATGGAAACTACACATATCCCTTAATCTCTTCCAAAATATTGACCTTTAATTAACCTGAGCCAGAAATGAACATGCAAATCTGTATTTAAATTACTTTCTTCTGAAATCAAGATGCTCTTAAAATTGACTCAACATCCCAAAGCCTGGAAGAAAACTGCAGAAGCTAAGGAAGGAGTGAATATGCAAGTGTTGTAGTAACTTCTTAGTTAGTATAGTAACTAACAGCAATTAGTGTATATTACATTTTTGCCTCTGTGCTATTTCCAGTATTTTTCTTTTTACAATACAGAATGAAATTGTATAAAATTTTACTCAGCTTGCCATGATTGTGTTCAGCTGTGGTACGAAATAGAATGCTACAGAACTGTGTTACTATTTTCCCAGAGGCACACATCACACGAGGCACTTTAAATTTAATTGCCTTCCCTACTCTTCTCTCCACCATATAAATGAACTCCAGTCCACATTCCATTTCACCAGGCTTTCTTACAAATGCAGGATTTCAACTGTGCCCTCAGTAGCATGCTTGAGCACCGTGGAGTGCATGACAGCCAATGACATACTTGGTCTTGAATACTGTGATAAGAATATCAACAGGCCACCAGTTTTAGCACATGGTCAACTGGATAGAGATTGAGTCACCAAATGAATTTCACAGAATCATAGAATCCACCGAGTTGAAAAGGACATTTAAAGGTCATCTCATCCAACATTGCTGCACTAAGCAGGGGCATCCCCAACTAGATCAGGTTGCTCAGAGCCCCATCAATCCTGACCTTGAATGACTCCAGGGATAGGGCCTTCAGCAGCTCCCTGAGAAAGTTGTTGCAGTGTTCCACCACCCTGGTGGTAAAGAATTGTTCCTCATGTCCAAATTTGTTCTACGCTAGACCTATTCTTTAAAGGTACTTAAATTACTGTCTTCATTGCCATATCTGTTTGATACCATGACCTGCTCCATCAGTTAAGACAAATTATATTACTCTTCTTCTTAATGTATCGCAAGATACATNAAACAAACAAAACCCCACTGAATCCATTGGACTCAGTCACCTGTTATATATACGCCTGAGAACTTGTTGATGGAGGGCCAAAAGTCAAAGGGATAAGCTATTGCAGAAAACACTACCAGTGGCAAAACACTTTTTTTAACATACCAGTGATGTGTTACTTTACTAAGATATCACTGAAAAGAACGTTGTGATATATTGTTACACTTGCTAGAAACCTAATAGCTTCTGTCTATCTTGAGAGCCATCTCACATTCCATCAGTGAAGTGAAAGGGAGGAATGAGGCAGAAGACTGAGTGCCTCCCACAATATTGAAATCAGGGTTAAAATGCTGAGATTTGAGCACTCTGGTGCCCATTATCTCTTGAATTATGTGGAACAAATTCATCCACCTCTCCTAGAGCCTCACAGAGAGAGTTGTGTGTCCCCCCAATATTCAGGGAAGGGTTTGATAGTTTTCTGTCAGCTCTAGAGTCTATACAATAAATCAACAACTGCTCCATAAAAATACACAGAACAATATAAGCAATATGTTGGAAACGTGCAGAAAAGCGTTTACATGGCTTAGAGAAAAATTATGATCATCTTTTATGAGGTGATGTGTTTAGCTTAGCCCTCTTGATTTTTCTGTTTTTAAAGTACTGTTTAAAGTACTCACCAAAATAAGTATAGTTCTAATAGAATCATAGAACTGTTGAGGTTGGAAGAGACCTTTGAGATCACCAAGTCCAACCGCTCACCTAAAGCTCACAATCCCACCACTATACTAAGCTACCACCAGATCCACCTGTCTTCTAAATACTTCCAGGGATGGGGACTCCACCACCTCCCTGGACAGGCCATTCTAATGCCTGATAACTCTTTCTGTGAAGAAATTTTTCCTAACACTCCACCTGAACCTCCCTTGGCACAACCTGAGGCCTACATTATCGAGTACTATCACATGAGAAAGTATCATGTTTCATGTGTGTGGATGAATAAAATGCTCTAAAATGCATACGACACTGGAATTCTTATCACAGAACTCCATCCCTAGCAAACCTCTGTAATACTTAATGATGCCAGAGTAAATGTAGGCACTGAAGAACAGGAGTTAGTATTGCAAGGAATGTTTTGTGTGTCTTTAAAAACACTCAAATAAAAGCAGATGGTGGGAGGCACAGAATCAAATACCTTGAAATATAATGTGAAAAGTACTTACATGCTTAACTATGCATACTATCCATACTACTGGCTTCAGAATTTGTGAAATTTATATCCTCAGAGGAACTCATCAAACAATTGTTTTGGATTAATATATCTGGGTGAAAGAGACACTTGTTTCTCCTTACTCCTACTTTAACTTTTCTGTGATTATTGACTTATTATAGAGATGGGATTTGTAATGAAGCCTAAAGGAATGCCACGGGAAAACCATTTAAATTCTCTGACAAAAGGGTGTCTCACTTCTTTACACCTCAAAACCTCACACATAATATTCAAGAGCATCAGTTTCATCATCTATGGAATAATTTAGTTCTTTGGCGCACAAGACTACATTAACATTAAAATATTACTTCAACCTTTTATCCTATGAATTACATAACACAATTTGGTACATGTGTTTGAATACATATATGAATACAACAGAAAACTTGCATTGTTTTCCCTTTATATACACATGTATTACATATATTCTATGTAGGTGAGAGTTTGTCACAATCAGACCATAGAAACAGCAGAAAAAAATGTAAAGATCCTGAGTTATGTGTGAAAAAGTTAGGAAACACCTGAACTAAATGAGGTTTGTAAATCCATTTGGTCCTCTGTAGAAATATATGATTTAGTCTTTGAATGTGTGCTTTTTCCATACATTTTTTTTTTTCCACAGGCCCTGCCTAATTTACCTATTTCAGGTTGCAAGTATGTTAAATTGTATAGTTTCCTAGGGGGGAAAAAGGAAGAAAAAAAGGAATGGAGAAACTTTGAGAAAGAAAGAATTTAATGTGCTTTGAAACATTTAGAGAATCTGCACGTTTCAGTTCCAAAACTCCTTTCTCCTTTGCACTTCATACATGTATACTGACCAAACATGTAAATGGCATAAAGGCACAATAATATTTTGATCCAGTTAATAGCATTTCAAATCCCACTAGGGTAATAGTCACTTTAGTTTTACACCTTTAAACATTCCTTATGATAAACTTATTACTGAGAATAGCAGCTGACTTGGGAGTATACATTGGAGAAAGTACAGATCTCAAGACACAAAAAAAGCAATACCCAGAAGCTGCATATTTAAATAACATCAAGCACAAATGTAATTAGGAGATGAGAATGAAGGAAGGTTTGGTTGTTCCAAGTTTATATGTCCATTTGTAAGAGGAACATTTGGATGACCAATTATGACACATAAGTAATTGGCATGAGGATTAGAATTATTTTAAAATGCAAAATATGGCCCTAGAGCCACATCAATTAAACTGCAACGGAATTATTTGGGAAGATGCAGTACAGAGCGTGCCCTTGCTGACCTCGCTGCTAAAAATCACTTCCATATATAGGCAACAGAATTAAACTTCTCCCAATAATCTCTTCTTTTCATTGACCACCAAAGAAAAGCTTCTAATTTGTATATACAAATATGCACATGTGCATGTAGGCATTCACCCACATACACATGGGCCTAGGAAAAACACAGTGGAGGTAAGCCTTCTCTTGTCATAAATTAGAAAAGACAGTGAGATTTTGAATAATCCTGAGTCATGGGTGTTTGAACTAGAATCACATTATTGTCCTGGAAAGTATGTATTACGGAAACTGCTACTGCGTGATTAACTTGTGTATAAATCCCTGCAGGGAAGCAAAACAATTATTCTTAGCCACAGCGCAGCTCCTGTGTTTGTATTAATGAGAGGGAAGAAGACGACCATCTGCAGAGCCTTCTGGTAGGCAACCATGATAAAAAAAATTATACTAACAATTTAAATAAGTGCAATTCAGTTGCCCTCTTAGAAGCTGTGAAATCCTTGCTTGCTTTGGACACCGCATGAAATGAAAGCAAGACAGTATGGACTAATTCCGATCTTGCTTTTAGCGCTGCATGCGTAAAGCAGCAATATAGGTTTCATGGGGGGGGGGAATCAGAATGACGACACACACAGATCTATGCAGCTACCAGATAAACCCTGAAGGACACTTGTATGAGGAAAAGAAATTACCAAGGAATAGGTCCATTTGTGTCCACTTCTATCCACATTTAGCTTCCAAGTCAAAACAGGCAGACAGAAACCATGGCACAGTGCTCAGTCTCTGCATTGTGACCTGAAAATTCATTGATGGTTTCAGAACTATTTAAAGCATACAAACAAATCACACAAACAAAAGACAGCATCTCAACCTAGTAGGTGGCCCATTATCAACTCTAACATATAACTGCATCAAAGCTGTTTGAAACACAGCTACTTGCTAATTTGTAAAGAAATATTTCATTAACAAATACAGATTTTTAAAATAAATGCAGATTTTCGAAAATTGGTATAGAGATGCCTATGAAATTAGCCAACATTGAACTGGGCTGTGGTACAAAACTGTATTTGATGTAGTCTAATTAGACATATTGATTAAAGTGAAGCCAGTTCACTGGAAGGATGATAATAATAGGCTAATATCAACAATTGATTTTGCTTTGATAAATGAACCAAAATTAAAGCTGAAGGTACTTAGATTTTGACCTGTTTATGGTTCACATTCCCTTTTCTTCTTAGTTTGTTGAGGTTTTGAGATTCATCCAGAATATTATTAGAATGATGCATCTGAAAAATGCAGTTCACAGAAGGATTGGACAACAGCCGCTTCTATGAAGGCCCATTTTGAAACGCAGACTTGGGTTCCCCCCTCGCTCCACTCCAGTTTTACTGAATTACATGTAGTGTGTGAGCAGGAGTAATAGTAATTAAAAATAATGAGGCCTGCTAGGTCTGCTAATTCTATTATCTTTATAGCATCGAGCTTCAAGCAACTCACCAGCAAAACAGCCCAGATGAGAAATCTCTTCAGAAGGTTCAGTGGCTATTTACAGTGTAACAGGATAATCCTTCCAGCCAGGAAATAAATAAATAAACTAAATCAGAAAACAAAATCAAAACCAGACATTAGTTGACATGATTCAGGAAAAAAACAAAGGTTAATGGGTTGATAATGGGTATAAAATTATTCTGTTTTATAATAATTCCTTTTCTCCCCACAAGAAAACCCAAGGTAAATAAATAAGATGCTGTATCTTTTCTTTCTTTCTATATTTCTTCTTTGTATTTTTTTTTTCATACAGTAAAATGAAGAGTAGAGTAAAAGTTTACATACTCTGATCTTCTGTATATCCTATTAAGTCAGTGTAAAAACCACATTTTTTAGAAACCTTCTGCTACTTCCAGCTTCTGTGGAACTGACCAATGTGCTTCTAATTTGCAGGGTGCTAAAAAGTGAAACTGAGGCACAGGTCTTAAACAAGACTATAGGTAGTAGGTCCTTCCTCCCTCCAAAACTATTGAACACAGAATTTTGTTTTATTGCTGATACACTCTGAAACTACATGAGCCCGAGAAAATACACATGATCAGTCGGTGGTTTTTGCAGCTCAGTACCACTTAATTCTTTGTATGACAAGTGAAGTAGCAGAATCCAGTTCCTAGTTTAACATTTGCAAAACAACTTTCAGATGCTTAAACATTGTGCAACCTTCCTGCTTCACAGGCAACCAAACTAAACAAGCCTTCTGGAAAACTATCAACAGCCAGTCTCTGACTTTACAGTCTCATTCAGAAGCTCCCTTGTGTTCAGTGCATCACCAGTCCTCAACTAATGTCTTCATCCACCATGACTGGAGGCATATTTTCATTGTTGGAGTGGAATGTGCTTAGATGTGCCTGTGTATGTGTGTGTGTGCATACACCTGCAGGGGCTGGGCAATGTGAGCTCTCGGAGCTTAAAGCATTGATATTTCTTGCATACTGTGTCACAAGGCTTATCAAAGCAAGATAGCATGGCTCTGATTGCAGCATTTGGCCTTACTACAAGCATCCTCGAGTCTTCTCTGAATCACAAAGGCAACCAATGTCATTAAGAAACAAAAAAAGTAGCTAAGTAGCTATTTAAGAAGGTGATCGCAGTGCCTCATGGTTTAAGTACATGGAAACTGCACACTACTGTTTATAAATGGTTCCCGAAAACTTCAGCCTCTTGCAGAAACATTTAGAAGGTAATCCAAACTGGCAGGCTACTGCTGTAGCAGATATTACTTGCAGAACTGAGGTGAGGAATAAAATTTTTAAAAAGCCAATCAACAGAAACATTCAAGAAATGGAACCTGTGTTTTGCAGGAACAATTTAAAATTATTTTTAAAGGGAACTGATAATAGAAATACATTAACAGAATATTTTATCTCAACTATATATTGATATTGTTTGAAACATTGTACAAAATAATGCTATTGATACTAGATGTCATTTACTTTTGCTACTTAAATAGTAAAATCAAAACCCCCAAATGTACTGCAAAACAGACTCTTTTTTTTTCTTTTTTTTTTTTTTTTAACATTTTGTGACACTAACCTCATCTATTTGTAATGTTTCAATCACCTACAGGTCTTTGAGAAAAATATTCCAGAATATATTTTAGGATCTGCTCTATTTTTGAGCTGTGTATCTTAACCATAAGCAGCTGGTAGGCTTACTCTTTTTCGCGTATTTTGCCTTCTAAGTGTGTTTTTTAAATAGCAACAGAGCATACTTAATAGTTCTGATAGAATGCACTTAACAGATGAAAATACAGAGAACTTGTTTTACAGGGACAAATTCATACTTCTAGATCAGGAAGATATGAAGATAAATTCAGTATGAAGTTGTTTAATTAACAGATTAGTAACAACAAAATGACTGTGTCTGTGTCCTGCATAGTAGTAAAAAAATATATAAAAGAAATAGGAAATAAGACAAAAATTATGGATATTAGCCTTGAGATTTCCCCTCACCTTTTTTTATTTCCTAGAGCAACAGAAATACCTGAATAATATTTCAGATATAGATGACATTGATTTCCATAAACAATGTTCTTTGTGTGACTTCCTTTCTCAGTGATTTGCTACTACTCTTTCAGTGTGTATAGCTTACACTTATGTTTTACATATTTCTTAAAATCAGGCAGGTTGTCCTCAGGACAGCTGACCTTCTGAGCTGGTGGGTGGGGTCATGGAGCACAGCAGCCTCCCTGTAACCCAGGAGGAAGCAATTAGGGATTTGTTGAGCCTCTTGGTCTCTCACAAGTCTATGGGACCAGATGGGATCTATCCTAGGGTGATGAGAGAGCTGGCAGATGAGCTGGCCAAGCCATTCTCCATGATTTGTCAACAGTCCTGGCTCACTGGAGGGGTCCCTGAAGACTGGAAGCTGGCCAATGTGATGCCCATCCACAAGAAGGGCCAAATGAGGAACCAAGACATTACAGACCTGTCGGCCTGACCTCAGTGCCAGGCAAGATGATGGAGCAGAGCATCCTGAGTGCAAGCACAAAGCACCTACAGGATCAGGTAATCAGAACCAACCAGCCTGCATTTAGGAGGGGCAGGTCCTGTTTGACCAACTTTATCTCTTTATATGACCAAGTGCCTCACCTAGTGGACATGGGAAAGGCTGTGGATGTAGTCTACCTGGACTTCAGCAAAGCCTTTGACACTGTCTGCCATAGCAAACTCCGGGCCGAGCTGGCAGCCCTTGGCTTGGACAGGAGCACTCTGTGCTGGGTTAAGAACTAGCTGGATGGCCAGGCCCAGAAAGTGGTGATGAATGGTGCCACATCTAGTTGGCAGCCAGACATTAGTGGCGTGCCCCAGGGATCAGTGCTGAGGCCAGTACAGTTTAACATCTCCATTGATGGTCTGGATGAGGGGATTGAGTCCATCGTCAGTAAGTTTGCAGACGACACCAAGTTGGGAGCATGTGTCAACCTGTTAGAGGATAGGAGGGCTCAGCAGAGGGACCTGGACAAGCTGGATAGATGGGCACAGTCCAACACCAGGGGTTTTAACAAGTGCAAGTTCTGGATTCTGCCCTTTGGCCACAAAAACCCCTTACAGCACTGCAGGCTGGGAACAGAGTGGCTGGAGAGAAGCCAGGCAGAGAGGGACCTGTGGGTATTGATCAACAGCAGACTGAACGTGAGCCAGCATTGTGCCCAGGTGGACAAGAAGGCCAATGGCATCCTGGCCCGTTATCAGGAATAATGTGGCCAGCAGGACCAGGGAAGTCATTCTGCCCCTGTACTCAGCACTGGTCAAGGCCACACCTTGAGTCCTGTGTCCAGTTCTGGGCCACTCAATTTAAGAAAGATGTTGAGGTGCTTGAACGTGTCCAGAAAAGGGCACCAAGGCTGGTGAGGGGGCTGGAGCACAGCCCTACAAAGAGAGGCTGAGGGAGCTGGGGTTGTTTAGCCTCGAGAAGAGGAGGCTCAGGGAAGACCTTATTGCTCTCTACAACTACCTGAAAGGAGGTTGTAGGCAGGTGGGGGTTGTTCTCTTCTCCCAGGCACCCAGTGACAGAACAAGAGGACACAGTCTCAAACTGCACCAGGGCAGGTCTAGGCTGGATGTTAGGAAGAAGCTCTTCATGAAAAGAGTGATTGGTCATTGGAATGGGCTACCTGGGAGGTGATAGAGTCACCATCCCTGGAGATGTTTAAAAGGAGGCTGGATGAGGCACTTAGTTTAGTTAATTAGAAGGGTTAGGTGATAGGTTGGACTTGATGTTCCTGGAGGTGTTTTCCAACCTGGTTAATTCTGTGATTCTGTGATCAAATCCCATATCCCACCTCTTTGGTACATACAGTTTTTACATAATCCCTTCAGAAGACTTGACCATCAGCCAGAGTTGTGTTACCATCTGTCTGTGGATTCCTCTACATCAGAAACCACAAAGAAGTAACAGCAAAAGCAAATGTCAGAGGCCAAAATCAGAAGTTAAGAAACGCCTCACGTATATTTCTACTAAACGGATAAGAAAAATTTTGAAATTCAGCTCAAGCAAAAGCAAGAAAGAATAGCCCCTGTCAAAAACTGGGAACTAACCATCTGGGATCTGTGCATCACTTGTTGGAAACATATTTGTGTCTAGCAAACACAGCAAGACTCTTCCAACTGAACCGGACATTTGATCGTCTTTCCTTCAGAAGTACACAACCCTGTTTTCTTAGAACTCAGGCAGAAATTCAACACCCCTACTATTTTATAACCCAATTACCAAAATTAATACAATTTGTTATGGATGTTGTTATTTTAGGACATATCCACACAATCTTTGCATAGTTCTCCACACATCTCCACATGAACATGGACTTTGTTTCCCTTTGTATGGGGAGAAAAAAAAAAAGGCCTTGGTTTTCAGATGAAGAAGAGAAAAAACAAATCAGCATAGTGTGTTTCTAATACATGAGGAGACACAGTTAAGTTCAAACACAGATGTTCGAGAATAAAGGTCAAAACACTGAACATGCAAGCATAGAGTAGGAATCCTCAATGATTTCAATGGGAGTTTTGAAGACAGTCTAAGTTCAGAACAATTATTCTGATTATGATTTAGCAATGGGTGTTAAGTTTAACATCTCAATCTTTTTTTTTTTTTACACTCAGTATCCTCTTCCAGCTATCTCATGTATTGCATTCATAATTTCTGTGGACTGGAGAATACCATTCTGTGGATTGAGAGGAAATGGAAAGCATAGGAAGAAAGTCACAGATAATTACTCTGGTTAGCATTAGTCAGAGTTCGAGGCAGCACTGGCAGAGAAATGAAAGGAAATATGAAATTGCTTTTCAGACCAATGCTGGAGAGTTGCCGTATGGAATCACAGGGAAGGCACTCAGGAAAAATGTATTAAAAAACCAAGCAGCCTGTTCCAAGGAGAGGCAGCCCATCCCTTCTTCCTTTCAAAGATTCATGACAGAGAACTGAAACTCCTAAAGGAAAAGTTCAGTTATTTCAGCTATAACCTCTGAACAAACATATACACAACTTCAATGGAACATATAGGGGGGGGGGGGGGGAAAAAAAAAAGGA
>VWYK01027587.1:0-19296 GCA_013399775.1 Semnornis frantzii | reverse complement strand
AGCCAGCAGAAAAAATTTTTCACAAAGAAAGCAGGGTGGTAATTTGGAACAAGAAATTATTGAAAAAGGTTATCAGAAGAGGATGCAGAATTTCCATTCTTGACAAGAGTCAAAATCCAGCCAGCCAGAACTCTGAGCAGACTAATGTAATTTGAATATAAATTAACATACCATTTAAACCAACATGAAAAATGAAG
This sequence comes from Semnornis frantzii, assembly GCA_013399775.1. NCBI lineage: Eukaryota > Metazoa > Chordata > Aves > Piciformes > Ramphastidae > Semnornis > Semnornis frantzii. Next base: position 19,099 of record VWYK01027587.1, on the reverse strand, counting down.
TGTTAATGCTTAGGCTTAAAAACTTGTTTTAGTCTAAATGTCCTGACCAGCTAGTATATAATATAGCTTTGTATTCTTAGCAAAAATCATCAATAAAAAAATAATTAAAAAGCCCAAACCAACATACTGTTCCAAGGAATTTGACTTCTCTGCCACTGACCTAAATCTGGGTAGTCAGGCTTTCAGATTTGGTAACAGCTTTCAAAGTGCATTAGTTTTGCTTGCGAAGTATTTCCTCTCTGGCACAGCTAAGAGGAAGATATTCATGTTTACTTCATTAAACCTATCAGCAGTGCTTGACACTGAAGATCAGCATGTGCTGACTTGCCTGGGAGACTGGCAGAAATGAATCAGTCACCCTGAAGTGGAGAGGTCAATTTCTATCACTCAGCTTCAAGACAATTCTGATGGGTTATTCTTTCTAGTCCTGAAAGCCTTTATTTGTGTGATGCTATGACAATTGATACTACCTCTTGTTTTAACACAAAACTTTCAGTGGCAATGGAAATTAGCAGATTCCTTGTTTTTTTTTCATTCCACAAACACAGAAGGACTGCAGACCTAAGGTCCTTGGGGAAAAAAATATATATATATATTATGTATTATTACAAAATCTGTGGAATAAAGGAAAGAAAGTTAGGGTACTGGGAAAAAAATTACAATCAGAAGTTACTCAAGGTCAAACATTGCTGAGAATTTGAGAATTTTGATGGGGTACATGCACATCTTTCTTGTGGCTGTGCTGGAAAGGTGATGGCTTATCAAGAACATCAGTACACTCTGAATGACATAAGCAAGGTTGATGAGTTGGTTAAAACTGTGTAATTTAGGTCCTCCTAATTCTTCACCAGGTATCAATCTACAGTCACCAGCCATACATACATACACACGCAGCCTCACCATCTTTGTTTTCATATTTTCCAGCTGTAGACTGATGTTATTATCTAGATGTTAAATTTCAGTCTGGAGACTATTGCAAACATTGTAACTGAGGGTGACACGAATGACTAAAAAAATCAGTTTAGCCTATTATTCTCAAACTCCTCCTATCGTATTTTAAAAAATAAATAGTTCAACAGATAAGGATTATATTTTAGACAACTGAAGTTCATTTAATCTTAAAAAAACTTTCTTCAGTGAAGGTGGGAAGACTTAATCTTTTTTATATTCCATTAAGATGTTTATACAAATATTCTGAAAATACAAAAATTTCTCCTACTATTTTTTTTTCCAGGTTAAGTACCTATATTTTGTAGCTCAATTTTGATTGCAGTACAGAGACAGTAAATCATACTGTCTTGAGAAAATAAATAACTACAAAACTCATATCAGGAGAAAAAAAATGCTTATACCATACTCTACACTCTTCATAGTAAAAGTCCTCAGCTTTCAGTTTCTTTTTAATTTTTAGTAGCCCACAGAAAGCATAGATAGTTACTTATATGCAGTATTTTAATGTAGGATGTGAATCTATTTATAACACTAAATAACACCCATAGAAACTAATTAATTATCCAATACAAATTTCCATGCCAGGACTAAAATTCTGGTTTTTTTTAAAACCATAAAATTGGCCATAGCTTTCACCAAGACATTTTATCCAGCACCTTACAATAAATTAAACTTCTTAGTAAATATTTATGCTTCATAGGTGTATTATGTGAACTCACAAATCATAGAATAAATGCTATTTTTAAAAATAAAAAAAGGATTTTTATCATTGTGGTGAAAATTTATTAGCTCATGATACAATCTTGCCTCTATCGTTCCATTTTATCTCTGAAACAAAATACATTTTCCTATAGTAGCTTTCAATAAATGCCTGTTCTTGGAAGAATTCCTTTTATTACTTTTCATAAAATACAGTATTGTACACACAAGCTGGGAAATTAAGTGATATTTCCATGTGATAAATTTTCCTTCACTTACGTAAGTAGAAAAACCACTTTAATCTCACAGGTTTACTCATATAGATTAAATAAATTACAAGCCTATATTATATATTAATGAACATTGACAAAACTTTGTCTTATTCTCAGTCATATGTGAACACAAATATTTGCTTTATAGGCAAAGCAGTTGTTTCCTCCATGACTTTCATTTTTATCTACCACTTCGATCTATTTAAAAAAGGTATTGTTGCAAGCCTGGGTTTCATTAATAATAATAGAAAAGATTTTTGTAATAAACTCTTCAATCTACATTAGAATGCTTACTCTTGCTTTGGAGTTGCAGTTCTGGACTGTGTTTTTGTGAACTCAAAGTGTTACTACGGTTCTCAGCTTTCTCTGTTTACAAATGTATGTTTATCAGAAGACACTGAATAAGGTGTGAGAAATGTTTCACAAGTAGGTCATAATCTCTTCATTAAATTCCTGTTTCTAGTCTACTAAAATCAGGGGGCTAAACAATAGCATCCAATAAATAAAAATATACTTAGAAAGTGAATCTGTTGGTTAGTTACAAACTTGGTAACACCCACAGGCTAAGTCTGAAAGACAGAAAAGTAGTCAGAGGTTTTTCCTCTGTCTCTACAAGAAAAAAACTTCTACTTTCTAGCGAAATGGCAAACAGGATCTGTTTCAGATATTCTGATTTTACAAGAAGTTCTCTATTGTGCTGCTGATGCACCCTGCTGTCAACTTTGGTGATATTACCAGTCACTTCTCTGAAAAATACTGAAGTCACTAGTGTTCCAGAACTGAAATCTAGGACCTGAGATACATAATTTTATTGTGAAAATACATAAACACAGTTATTAAGAATTCAGACACTTTGCTTTATCTTTGAGCAATGGCTTCCGACTGAAAAGAATATGATCTTTTTCCTGCTTGTATCATTCAATTATGATACTGTAATTGTTCAATATTATTCAGGGCCCTTTTAAATTTTTTTTTCCCCCTCCCCCTGGAAAATGGAAGAAATTTATATGGGTACCCTTTCTAAAACAGCTTCATGAGGAAATGAGGCTTATACATCCATGCTTTGTTTTACACTCATCTGCCATCATTCCTAAATAGTATGTATCCATTGGTCATTTTCAGCTGATTTGATTAAAAGGCAGATTTTAAGCATAGCAAAGGCTTCAAGGAGACCTTGTAGTAGCCTTCGAGTATCTGAAGGGGGCCTACGGGAATGCTGAGAAGGGACTATTTACAAGGTCTAGTAATGACAGGACAAGGGGCAATGGGTTTAAACTGGAAGAGGGGAGATTTAAACTGGATGTTAGGAGGAAGTTCTTTCCAGTGCGGGTGGTGAGACACTGGCACAGGTTGCCCAGGGAGGTTGTGGCTGCTCCCTCCCCGGAGGGGTTCAAGGCCAGGCTGGATGAGGCCTTGAGTGACCTGTACTAGGGGGAGGTGTCCCCGCCTATGGCAGGGGGTTGGAACTAGATCTTTGATGAGCTTCCAACCTAAACCATTTGATGATTCTATGACACAAATTCAAAGGTAAAAATATGCCGTAACAGTTTAACATCAGCCCCCAACACCAGGGCAACTCAAGGAGCCTAAATTAAGCTCCAAGTGTTGGTGAAGAGAATAAGGTACTTCAGCAATCAAGAAAAGATGAAGTGTTTGGGAGACACTGAATGCCTACAGGATACCGAATACAGGGATGTATGTTAATTTCTGTTCTTGGTAGATCTGTCTAATGAAAATACAGACTATTAAATTACTTTCTGAAGACTAAAACCTGCCTTCAGGAAGGTTCTCTTCAATAGTATTTCCATCTTTCATGTATCTATGCAGAGTTTGAATAGAAATTCAGAAGGTAGTGGCTTTGTTAACTACTCTTCCAGCTCACAAACCTTTAAGTCTGCAAGTTTCATTTCCAGTAGCATATTTTGATAATCCAACTGTAAAACTATCTTTGATCAGTAGACCACACAAGTTAAAAACACAAGAGTTAAAGCTGTAGAAGAACTTAAAACAAAAGGGATTCTATCTCCAGTCTACTGGGAAGACCATTCAGTTGGAATCAGTTGATGCGCATTTAGCCTCTGTGAAGTATCTACTCTAACCTAGGACTTCAAGTAGAAAAGCTCACACATCTTGCTTTCAGAGGAACTGTTTTGGTAATAAGAAGAAACATTTTGCTCACATTTTACAAGTTGAGAAGTGCTTAGCCATGTAGTTGGCTAAATGTTGGTGCTAAACATGCCACCAGGCAAGCTTTTTTGACATCAGTGTTAAAGAGTATTGACTCGAATCGAGTAAAAATAACGAATATTTAGTATTATAAAAGAACAAGACCTCACAGTGGTCTGCTTGCCAGAAGCAAAAAAACAAACAGGATAGAAATATAGAGGATAATCACCTAAATGCTAAAGGATGACTTGAGAAAGCACAACTTCAGGAATATGAAATAGGGGGTATAGTTAGCTTATTACCTCCATAAATGTATTATATCTCTCCAATACATATTTTGTTATTACTGCCTAACAGAACATTGTACAATAGAGGAAGTATTGTTCTGTTGCTTCTACAGGGCCATTTGTCATCTCAATCTGAAAAAAAACCTTTGATTCTACTCAGTGAGAGGAAAAGTGTCAATCTAAGTGGAAGCAATCCTGTTAAATTTCCTCAACGAATTTATATCCAAAGGTCTGAGTGCTGTGTACTTTTGATAGGCACAGAATTGTGGATGGTTGACACAGCTAGCATTTCTGTTATAGTTTCCTTTGTTAAACAACAGTAAACAGTTTGTGAAATCTCATGCAAGTTTAAATATGTAACTCACTGATACAACTGAATTTATTTTGCTTTTTAAAATTAAAGTGCTGGATGTTACACAACTGTAGTGCACTGTCTGAGTTCTTCATATTGGATGAACAATTGGATGACCAAAAGCCTTCAGACACTATAAAATAAAATATTAAAACTCCACTATTCTCCTGAATAATAATATTGTAATACATGTTAAATATGTCCAAAGGCATACTAGAAGCTCATAAAAGAATAATGATTTAAACAAGTTTGATGTAGAAGTCTGAAGCATGTTGAAACTTTATTTTTGTGAATTTTTAAAGGCAGTATCTCTCCGTAAGTCATTGTCTAACTCTCTACATATTTCACTATTTTGTAGTAATTATGTATAGATCTGGACTGCCAGTTTCTAAGGGAATTGCACTGGTTAAGCATTGGAGTGATTGCAGATATAATGGACTCTCTGACATCATTGCTATTTTCAAGTTGTATTGCTTTCTATAAAAAGCATAACTTCTGGCTCAGTTAGAATTTACATGTTTCATGCAGAAATCGCTTTCTGAATTTGATGAATTATAACACAGGAGAGAAAATCAAATTATATTAATTGTGCTTCTGATCTTAAACTATCAATATAAAACCTGACAAAAGAGGAGCAAAAAATTAGAAGGGCATAAGTTATTAAAATATCATATAAAAGAAGTTTTTTAAAAAAAGTAGCTAATGCACAAACTTCATGTGAAAAATATTTTTTCATGCATACTTTAGAAGGCTGAAATTGAAAAGTGTTATGATCTCATTCCTGCGAGATTTTTTAACAGTAAAAATTATTATACAGTATATTCTAATAAGGTCTGGGTAGGAGCTTTTTAAGTACATTACCTAGAAGGTTTCTAGTCATGTGGAACTGCCCTCCCTCCAAAAGACACACATGTTAAACATCATTGCAAGTGAAGTCCACCAATAAGAAAAAGCGACATATCTGGAGGATAAGTCAAGAAAGTCAGAGAAAAAGTGAGCATCAAGCAGTAGATAAAAGTGCAAAAACAGAGAGATCAATAGACCTGCTGTGAGAAGCAAGAATGCAGATTTTCAGCTCCTGTGACAAAGAAAAACAAACCAAATCAAATGGTTTATCAAATTCTGACTGCCAGTGTCAGTAAAGTATGGGTGCACTTCTGTCTACGTAGTTTTAGCTGAGAAGATATTCAACACAAAACACTAATGTCACATTAGATAATTAGTAATAGGACAGAATAGAAAAGCCAGGGAATAATTCTTTTTCTAAAGATTGAAATGTAGACCATCAGTCTTTTTAAAATAAGTATACAATGATAAGTAATTGTCCCTAATTTTATTCACACTGAAAGGAAAATAATTCAAAGTAGTTTGTTTGTTTGTTTGTTTGTCTTCTAGAACATTTTAAAAATATTATTATAAAAAGGAAGGTGCAGGTAAGAGTGTGTCTGGGGATATGCACCAGCCTTATATGCGCAGCTTTGCACAGCTCCTTGCACTTTAGTTCATTTACAGGGATACTCCTTGCACAAGCCCTTTCACACTTATTTCCCTGTAGGAGTGCTCCTTGTATGTGGGCTTGTTTGTTAGCTCCCTCTAAAATTGGAAAAAAAAACAAAACAAACAAACAAAAAAAAACCAAACAAAAAAAAGGAAATAATATTTCACAAAATCACGGAATACATCCAGTTGGAAGAGACCTCAAAGATCATCCAGTTCGACCTCTGACTCAGCACTGAAGGGTCAACAACTAACATCCCTAAGTGGCAGTTCCACACACTGCTTAAACACTTCCAGGGACAGTGACTTCACCAGTGCCCTGGGCACACCATTTAAATGTTTGATAACTCTCTCTGCGAAGAAATATTTCCTAACATCCAGCCTGAATCTCTCCTAGCGCATCTTGAAACCATTTCACAGAACCACAGAACATCAGGGGTTGGAAAAGGACCTCCAGAGATCATAGAGTCCAACCTCCCTGCCAAAGCAGGATCACAGAAATGCATCCAGGTGGGTTTTGAAAATCTCCAGAGAAGGAGAGTTTACAACCTCTCTGGGCAGCCTGTTCCAGTGCTCTGTCATCCTCACTATAAAGAAGTTTCTCCTCATGTTGAGGTGGAACCTTCTATGTTCCAATTCATAGCCATTGTTCCTTGTCTTTTCTAACTGCATCTTCAACCCTAGCTCCAGGGAGGCAACATACTTCCCTAAAGAGTGTATCAAGTCTGCATATAGGACCCTCAGCACCCTTCAGAAGGGAATCCCTGAGGACAAGCACACATCTCTTAACTGCAGATGCTTTGATAGGCTTGCTCCCTCACAGAATGACGTAAACTAGACAAGCTTTCATAGCTGCTGTTGGTTGGTTTCACTGGCAGTGCATTGCTTTTAGTGAAAACAGGTTCACTAAGAACAGCAAATCTATTCTTCAGGGCCACCTGAGGGGGTTTAGTAGCTATTGGGGTGCCACAGCTGCTGCACTTGGGAAGAATTTGTCTCCACAGATCTCCAGCTTCTAAGTCATCCTGTTTGGGAAGCTGGCAAGAGGGTAGGGAGCTCTCAGTGTCCTGACTTCTGCATGGCTGGTGGGACTGTTTGAGGGATGGTGGAGTCTGATTCGACCAGTCTAGCTCACTCTCACACTCCCTAATAGTGAGAAGTAAGAGACTCTGGCACTCTCCACAGCCAGGAGCCCAGACACTTGCACGTTTACGTTAGACCTCTGTCTGGGTCGACACAGTTCTTTTGGAAACACCTTTAGGCTGAGTTGCAGTCATTGCTGTTCCTACCTGTATGACTTATCTTGAGAAAACTTCAGCAACAAACGCGCATGGCTCAGCCCCTCCCTCTGATGACTTTGCTGGGCCATTAAAAACACACGCAGTGGCTGTGGCTTCACCCACATTTTGCCTGCCCCTCAAATGAGAGAAATTGGCTCAGAGAACGAGGGTTGTGCTGCTCTGCATGATCTGCTCCGCCAAGAAGCTGCCATGCTGCACATTTCCTCTAGTCTTGTTGCTTGACAGCCAGGAGAGGCCAGCCCCCTCCTCGCTCCAACCTCCCTAACATTTTATTTCGTAAAATGCAGGCTTAATAATACAGCTGTCACTAAGACAAATCTTACAGGAAAATAACAGAAACGAAGTCCTGTCAGAACTGCTATTGATAGAACGAAAGATCTGCTAAACTTTGGAAGACTTAATACTTGAAAGATATTTTTGTGAACCCATGGGTAAGTCAAAGTAGTTTATGCAGTAGTTCTTTCATATAATAATGAGATGCACAGTGAGACATGAAATTATAATGAAAATGTTCATGTCATAATGGTAAAACCAATGGATGTCTTAAGTGCACAAGGCAGACAAGAAATTACTGTACTCTGACTGGAATTTATATAATATTTTGTGAAGAACACTATGTATTGATTATCAACCACACAGTAATATGCTTATGATTAACGAAATAGGAATCGAGTTTAAAGATGTTCCTCCTCTAGATGGTTGTTACACAGGACTTAACAGTATGCCATGCTTGCTTTGTGGCATTCAAGAGTTTTCACTGCACACTTATTTCTGTGGTGTATTTAATAATATGTTTAAACCTTGTCACACATTGTGCAGAACTTCTGTACTTTCTACATAAAGTACGCAGTTGTTTACTTTAGACAAGTGACCAAAAAACCCTTCCATCATAAAAAAGCCCCTCCAAACCAAACATTGCTAAAAATGTCCTAATGTTTGAATAATGACATTACATTTCAATTAAGGTACACATACTTCTGTTATCAAACTAAAAAAAAACCAAAAAAACCAAACACTATTCATTCTTATTCTTGCTATCAAGACCTTGATACCACTTTTTACAGAAAGAGATGACAAGTAATTGAATTCTTTTTAAACAGAAAAATCTTGCTTTCAAACACAAGTGTGGCAATTCTTAAACAATACATTAAAGAAATACCATCACAAATGTATGAAAAGCTAAAATATTTGTTTACTGTCTTATGATAATTTGGGCAGGTTTTATTATCACACCAGAATTCTGGTTTATTAAGTAAGAAGTTCAGCTGAAGCTCTACAGAAAATCTATCTGATCCTAGAATTACAGTGCTCTCAGGAGAGATCCTTTGCTTACACAGATCCCCTTCTACTTACACTCACTAGAGAACATGAATTACCTTCTAGTTACACTCACTGGAGATCAAATTATGTAACTATAACAAGCATAATGTTTGTAATGTATCCAGAGAGTCAGAGTATAACTATTAAACACAAGACTTCCATAATGCGGCCTTCAGCTTCAGCTCATTGTGACCACATACTGGGCCAACAGTATAATCTGCTACTATTTTGTGGCTTTGCAGTTATTGTCATTTCAAAACGATTAAGAAAACTTCACGAAAACCCAAAACCTCCTTGATCCCTTCAAAGCCTTATCAGGTCATTTCAGTTAGAAAAAAATCATGTAGATTAATTTGAAGTTAAAAATAGGAAAAGAAAGAAAACTTCAATTTCCCTAGCATGTCAAGGGTGCACTGCTGTGACAAAAGAGAAAAAAGGCAAAACAAAACAAAGCAAAACATAAAAAAGCTGAGCTGCTTTTACTGTAGGTGTAACCAGGACCCCAGTCTTGCTTGCTGCACTGCCATGCAACAGTGTATATTGCACAAAGAATAAATGCTCAAAGGTGAAAAACACACCTTTTGATAGTGGTGCGAGTTTACAATGATTTAGATGCTTGCGGAATTAGTCTTTTAAAACTCAATTTCATTACTGTTTTTAAATTAATTAAGAACGTGATGTTGCCAAGAGAGATGTTCCTATCCACATTACTTGTTCTAACAATATATTGCTGTTTCCTCTTCTCTTTGCATATGTTAGAGCTGGTTCAATATCCTCTATAGTTTTGAGAAATGCCAATGTAAATGCAAGGGGGTAGATGGAAATGTACAGTCAAGCCAGGGAAGAGAGCTTGCCTCAGTGTCAAAGACTGCAGTTCAACAGTTTAAACAGGCTGGAGTATAGCACTGACAGCTTAAATTGACTCACAGTGTTCATGAAAAATTATACTCGTAGATTGTACAGAACTGCTATTGTTCAACTGGAGCAGTTCCTCCAGGATGGATTCAGTACTGCCAAATAAACATTTATCAAATTATTCTTTTAACTTAACATCTACCTGCCCCCAAATGTACTGAGATCTCCAATAAATTAGCTCTTAAAATAGAAAGGTAAACTTGTTTTCTTGTAAACAATGCTTTCCTATAGCCTTAAAATAAGATCAGAAACTGTTACTGCTACAGGGTAAATAATAAAAGTAGCTTAGTTACATAGTGTGGATAAATACAAATACAATGTCAAATCACAAGTTTCATTAAACCAAACATTATCAAAAGCCTTAGCACGCATTATTATGAAAGGACAAGAAAGTCCTTCCCAACACATTACTGATAATGGCTTAAAAGAGGAGTTTAAACAACAAAGATTGAGAACTTACACCAATGCAGACTGTGAGAGGAATAGAGGACTGAAAATCGAGAACTACAATCTAAATAAACTGGTTTTCTGCTTATAGGCAATTGAACTTCTTTCAGGAACTGGGAGTTGGGCTTCTGCACATAGCTATGACTCTCCCAGGTTTAACAGCTCTGCTTTGGATTTTGAAAACCAAGAACAAAGCAATTCTTAGCATCACTACCCTTCTAAGGCCATCTAGTAGACATTCACACTTTGTCACTTATACCCAGGCTAGGTATGACCCATTACCAGGAGCAGTTTCTCACTGATTTTATGGAACACAGATGGATGTAATAATCCTATATAAAACCTGCTGGCTTTTGCACTTAGTCAAAAGAAAATCTGACCAGAGGAGTTCAAATTCACATGCTACATCTGTAGTAATAAATTCAAGTTTCAAGAATAGCAAGGGAAAAAATAACATCCTTTCATAGCTTTAATAGCCCAGCATTGAGGAGGGAATATCTTCAGTTCCAATTCAACTCTGAAAACCTCAGACCCATTCTAGTAAGCAATGAGAAAGATAAAATTCCAAAATACAAAGCTTCCAAAACGCCTGTACGAATGATGCACTATGCACTATAGAAATGAGGAGGCAGTTCTCTACTATGTGGTGCAATGCTGTAACAGGTTGCCTAGGGAGGTGGTGGAGGCCACATCCCTGGAGACATTCCAGGTGAGGCTTAATAGGGCTCTGGTCAATCTGATCTGATTGGGATGTCTTTGCTTATTGCAGGGGGGTTGGATTAGATGACCTTTAGAGGTCCCTTCCAACACAGTGCATTCTATAATGTTATTAAATATATTGTTTAGTGAGTTTTCTACCTTAGTACTTTATAGTACTATGAATCTTGGATTTTTGCAGCACAGTAATAGCACTCTGAAAGGACATGCACAGGCTTTCCTCTCTGTGGTCTTTTTCACCTCAGTAATCTTATAACTTGTTAGTTAGGGATCTTCCAAAAGTTGGAAGATAGACCTGAGTTCTCTTTAAGTAATCTCCTTGAAAAAGTGCTTTTCTTAGCTTATTACAGAAAGTAGGGCTCTAACTCTTTATTCTCTTATGCACCGTTACAAGAAAATAGAAAAATAATCATTTGGAGAAGACCAGAAGTGAATAGTTCTAATTCTACTTATGCAATACATGTGAAGTATGAGAACATAACACGGCATTTTTTATTCCACTTGGAGAACAAAACAATTAAAACATAAATGTCACAGTATCTTACTTGTTCGTGTAGAAGACTTTTATTGGACCTTGCTCAATCTAAATTGTTATATGAATTTATGGGTTTGGAATAATGGAAACCAAAATACTTTCTTCAGCTCAGAAACAATTTTTTTGGGGTGAGTACGTGTTAAACAATGCATTTCAGTAAGTAAATTTTAGATAGAGTAAGAGCTCAGAAAAGTCTTGAATGTTGCATATACTTCTGCACTTACTATTGGCTTTGAAAGCAGACTTGGGAAGAAAACTATCCAGCAATTTTCATGAAAAATAGCTCTTTGCACAACCTGGAATGTTAACTATAATACAGTCACATATGCAATAACAGTAATGTTAGACTCTATGCTGAGAGTTTAAGACTCATTGAATGCTTGCACCAAAAGCAATTCTGTCTAGTTATTTGGCCTGAAGATGCTGCATGTGTTGTTGAGAAGTCCATGCCTTGTCATGCTGCTGACAAAAAGATTTACCATGTCTTAACTATATTTACCTGCAGTGCTTTCAATCCTTCAGTCAACTCCTAACCCTTCCACAAAAACTTCATTGATGATTTCAATTTCCAATTTGTGAATACTTACTATACCTGAGGGTCCATTTAACCAGTCGCTGGAAGCACTGGAACAGGCTGTCCAGAGAATTTGTGCAGTCTCCTTTTCTGGAGACTTTCCAAACCTGCCTGGATGCATTCCTGTGTGGCCTGCCCTAGGTCATCCTTGGTTTAGCATGGGGGTAGGACTTGATGAGTCCCAACTCCTAACATTTTGTGATTCTGTACTAGCTGAAGCATTTTATTCCTAAAATCTTCAAATAAAACCATATCGAGCAATTTGAAATCTTTTTATCCTAGTATTTTCACTCATGTGCCTCTAAATTAGAAATTGGGATTGTTACTATAGAGTGAAGCTTGCTGGATCAACAGTTTGTCTTTAAACTATGAGCTGGAGAACTAATCTTTGTTTCCAGTTTAGTATTCTCCTATGCAATCTTCTATTATTTTTCAAGTTTATTTAAAAAAATAATTTATTTTCCAGATCTTTGCAATCCTATGTGCTATTCACACCAAATGTACACCACAGTGCCAGAATATGAAAATACTTTCAAATAATGTTGCAGTGTCATTTGACAGCATTTTGCTAAATGGGAGGTAGTAAGCCTTACACACACTTCTGTAGCCTGACAATTTAACAGAACATACAGTGAAAATACGAAACAATACGGAATAATGGTGGCACCAAAGCAATGGACTTAGAGGCAAAGCATCACCGTTTCTACAGGCACAGTTAGTTCACGAAAGCTTAGTAACTCACATACTCTCCTGACATGCTTTATCACTGTTTGTAAGTTGCTATGCTTCCTAGACACTTGAGAGTAAATTAATTAACATCACCTCTGTACTAGCAGCAAACATACCACGGTGTTTTTCATCATGGCTTTAACAGTGAATCCATCGGAGACCTGCTGCTTGCTTTTCTTCACATGCCCTGGTGGCTCTTGCTTCTGGTGACACCAGTCACCTACGGACTTTGAGGAACTTGAGCCTGCTTTCTCCACTACCATTTCCCCACCAGGGCCCGCAACGGACAAGTAAAATGCAGGCTGGAAAAAACACAAACCAAAGCAAAACGTCAACTACCCGCTCCCAGCAAGCTGGAAAACAGGTTAGGCCTACCTCTGTTCCCTTCTCAACCAGCGACACCCTCACATACACCTTTACCACAGCTTCGCCCCTGACAATACTTCCTCTTCCCCTGTCAACCCTCGTCCCTCACTCCCCTCAAGCCCTCTTCTCCAACGCACCCGCTCCTCCGTCCCCAGCCCTTCATTACCCTCTCAGATTCTTTCACACCCCGGTTACCCTCCGCGCTGGCTCTCTCCCTGCCTCACTCCCAGCGCCCCGTCAGCGGGGTCCGTCGGGGGCGCGGCGGGTGGTAGCCTCTGCCGGCTCTAGCACGCGTCCCCCGCCTAGCGCACGTCTCTAGGCAACTCGTCAACAACCCTCTGCCCCGCCGGCGGTGGCGTGCGCCGGGGAAGAACGACGGCAACCAAAGAAAGCCCAGAGGCAACGGCCCGCCATGTGATGTCACCGGCAGGGGCAGCGCAAACCGTACAAACACCGCGCCGCTCGGCAGAAATTAACAGAAAGTAATTAATATGGGAAGGCGGTCATGTGAGCAGAGCTGGGTACCGGGCCGGGCCGAGAACTACGTTTCCCAGAGTGTCCTGCGTCCCCTCAGGTGCATGCGTATTCTGCCGCCGCATACGCCCCCTTTCCTCTTCCCATCCCCCCTGGAGCCGCCATGATAGGTGAGTGCGCGCGTCTAGAAGGGAGTGAGCCCGGATGCAGATCCGCCCTTTCCTGCCTGTTCCTCTGTTGTCGCTGCTACTGGTGCAGTAGTCCTGGGGGCTGGCGTAGGATGAATTGAATCTCCTCTTTCCTTCTCGGTCCCTGTGGGCATGTCTGCCTGTGCCGCTTGCTCTATTGCTTCGGCGAGGCTCTAGGAGGGTGCCTCGGACGCCGCTTCGGCAGGTGGCGGGAGCCCTCGGAGACGAGCTAACGCTGCGTGGCCCCTGGTGGCTGCGGTTCTAGGGAGGCAGGGCCGGAGCAGAGGGCTGGTCTGTGCCTTCGCCTGCGTCTTACCTTTATTACTACGTCTGTGTTTAAAGCACTTAGTGCATTTGTCGGGGCCTTGCAGCAGGTTCCGAGAGTCCCAAGTGCCGGAGGCTTAATGACCTTTGTCCTTGTGTTGGGGGATGACCCAATAGCGGGTTGCTCAGGGCTTGCGATTGAGATCATTATAAATGATTTTTTATTTCCCCTTAGAATGTAAATTGTCAATATCACTGGGCAAGGTTTTTGTGATCCGTGAACTTTTTTGGCTTGCTAGTACAGGTTCGTGCTACCGGTCTGGCGTGGTATTCAATTGTATTGGGGGGGAGAGGAAAAAAAAAAAAAAAAAGACAACCTGGGCCTAATCATATGTTGGGAGTTTGACCGTTTTGTCCTTGAAGTGGTTCTGTACCCATCTAATGTTGGTGTGACATGAATCACTTGGGGAGTCCACAAATTACAGCATTTGGTTTGTAAGCCTGGCCTCACGTTACGTGTTTCACCTTGCTTTCACTATCATTTTAAACATTAGTTAAAAACTATAAAATGTAGATGGACTTCTTTTCAGCATTTATTGTCTTCCTCAGGATTGCTATTCAGTGTAGGTGTTACAGAGCCTATGCAAAACCTGATGAAATTGAAAAGCATACAGTTTATTGTAAAAATATTTATTGTTCTTAAATCAAACATCTCAAAACTCCAGGAATCCTAAGAGTATTTCAACTAGATGTAGTTTTTTCCATAGCAGTATGTGTACATGAGTATTTGGGTAATGTTCTTTACTTTCAGCTTTACCAAAGTTACAAAGAAAGTTTAGAATCATTTATGTTATGTTTTCAGACAGTATAAATGTCTATTCAAATAGTCTCTGTCTAGTTGTGACACTTGTTGGATTGGCTTATCATTTGGATTATGTAACAGAGACTATTTTAAATTAAAAACTTGGCTTACGCGAAGCACACAGGATCAGGTATTCCATCATCTTTCATATTGCAATGTTACCTCTGCTGCTTTGGTGTCCTGCTATAGTATGTAACATACATATGTTCACAACCTGCAGCTTGTGTTTGTTTTTGGAATGCTTTAGGAAAATATTTTCAGTGTACGTAAGGAACTACTCTTGTGGATACAGAGTTGATGCGTCTAGCCCTCATACTGAAATCTAAATGTTTACTTATTGCTCATGAAGATTTATGTGACTGAGGAATTACAATCATGTTTTCGCTGTGGCAGATACATGCTTGCGAATATAGATTATGAAATGTACATCCCAATTAGTTGCAAATATGTAAACTCAGTTTTACATGAGTTGCAACCTTAAAAGACTGAAAAAGCAGCCTGTTACTTTAGTTGGGGGGAGAAAAGTGACAAATACCAAGCCCACTGTGAAAATACAACATTATATTCAAAATATATAATGTGGAAACACAGTACAATTTCCTGCTTTCTGGAAGATCTCTAAACACTTGTGAGCTAGGAATAGCATTGCAAATGGGAGGAAGGAGGGGAAGGAGGACATGAGGTGTGTAATCTCTGTCTAGTTTTTTGTCTTGGGCGTGTGAATTATCCTGTGAAGAACATGGTGTATTTTTCAAAATGTTTTACAGTTTCATGTGTGGAAATGCTTTATGTCATTACGAGTTCTCATGGCAAGGAATTTGTAATATAATTGTGCAACACATGACAGTTAATTTCTTTTACTTATTTTTATGTTCCTGCCTCTTTATCTCTTTGTGTTCTAGTGCTGTGAAGTAGGGTGAACCTTATTAATATGTTGTTGTTTTTTTTTTTCTTAGAATAGCTAGACAATTGACTTGTATCACCAGCTTTTACTAGCCTTCATATAATTTCCCATCCTGCATGCTGTTACATTCTCCAGCTTTGTTGCGTTTTGTTAATGTAGATTTGTGGCGAAAAATTTACTTATAACATTTTAAGTGCTGGTATATTGCCGGGGGTGGGGGTGGGGGGAAGTATATGCTTATGTTCAGTAAGAGATTATTCCTTGAGGGAGGCCTTCAAAATATATAACTATTTATTTTGATCTGTGTGAGACACCTGCGTTTAGAATATCATAACAAGTTAATTATGTATCAGTCCATTTGTGTAGAAATTCCATGCATGAATTTATCTTGGAAGTCCATGTCAGCTGACACATGCATGGCACTGCACTAAGTTAATGTGTGCTTCTGGAATTTTAATCCTTGGGTTTATCTATAAAAATATTTATCAAAGTAAATGTTAAAGGTAGGTCTTGCTTTTACAAATGCTTATAGAAGATTGTTCTGTACTGTGCTTCACTTTTTAAACTGAAGCTACCAGAATGATTCCACAGTGATCTTTTCACTTATGCATACATGCGTTTCCTTTGTAAAGTCACAGTTTATTTATACTAGCTACTGATGGGCTGTTCAGTTAAGTACTTAGGGAAACTTCTCTAAAGAAATTTAATTTTCTTTCAGCAATGCAAAAAAAAACATATAAATGAAGGAGTGTCTAGGGCTTTTCATTTTGACTAGAGAATACTATGTATATAATCTGACTGGTGCAAGACAGGAATCCTTGCATTGAGGAGCCAAATACATGCTGTTTTCCATATTTGTAACAGTGATACAAACTAAATTAGCTGAGTATCTGCTATTTGAAGGACCTGCGTCATACTTTGTCTTTTGTCAGTTCTTAAGGGAGTTAGCTGTAGATGAAAGCCTTTCTATGGACAACTTCTATACTGCTGTTTACCTTAATTTTATGAGACTTCACATCCGGTTTCCAGATTTGTGTCTTTTTTCTGTCACGTCTCCTATCTATCTTTTTTTTTTTAATTCTTCCTTCATTCACATTTTCTTAATGGAAGCACAGTGGAAACGCCTGTTGCAACTAGTCGAAAGCTTTTTGTCAGTGTATAGAAAGCATGAGTTCGCTTCTGTCCAATGGAGAGAAAAGGAATCAGCCTAGAGGCCCAATGAGCACTAGCCGGTGTTGGCCACCACTCTAGTGTTTCTGTTGTAATGCTGTGCTCCTTAGGTGACTTGAAAGCACGTTTACAGGGTTCCTGGCTGACACTGGGGTAGAGTCTGCTGGTGACTCCTTGCGCTGTCTTTTTCGCTCAACAATACTGTTGCTAGGACACAAAGTGATGATTGAGGTCAACCTTAAAAGGGGGCCGTTTTGCAGCCCCAGAAGTTGGGTACTCTAAACCTAACTCTGCCTGGAGCTTATTCAATCTTGTGATCAAGAGCCAGGCAAAAATCCTGAATAAAGTCTTAACCAAAGCCTGGGTTTTGGCAGAAAATCGTATTTGATTTACTTACTGTGAGTTCTGTCCTAATACTGACTCCAAGGTGCTTGTGCAAAAATTGATAAGGTATAAATACTTGAACACTTTTGCCTTATATTTCAGTTGTTTTAACATATCTTTTTGGACTATACTAACATGTATGTAAGTTTTGAAAAAGCTTAAGTGTACCATAATTTTGACTTGATGTACAGAGAATAGCACCAAACAGAATATTTTTAGACTTTCAGATAGCAGCAACAGAAAACCACTGGAGTTTTAAGCAGGGCTGCCTTTACTGTGCAATGAAAGGTCTATTAGGCTACAACCTGAAGGTTAAGGCTGTTACTTGTGGTATTAATTGCAGCTTTAAATTTGATGATTTGGTAGAAGGTTGAAAATTATGTTTGGAAAAATACAACCAACTATTCCTTGAGAAGTTTTCATAAATTCATTTCAGAGAATCTTAAAACTTTTTAATGTTATTCTTTTTTTTCAAAAACCAAAGATCCTACTGTTAAGTCTTAGGCCTTTGTTTTTTTGATTTGTTTGTTTTAGATACAGGCTTATCTGTATGACAATATTATACAGTTTTAGTGGTTTTTAAATGCTTTTTTAAACTGGCTGAGCTCTGTAAGGTCTGATAAATAAACTTATGACATCCATGTGGATGCATTGCAGGGTGCTTGTCATTGCTAGTGTTATGGTTCTGCTGCTTAGCAAGGAGCTTTTAGCAGTGCTCTGTCAAAATGTGGAACAGTTTTTGTGAAGATACATAAAGAATACAGAACAGGGTCTGAAGTATTTATGAAATGAATTCCAAAATGAGCTTCCATTTAGTTTACAGCCGTTTGTTATTTTAGAATGATTATCAGTGATAATTGTAAGAACAACTGTGGTATTCCACTAAAACAGTAGATAAAAGTCAGGGATGTACTTGTGGAGTACGCATGATTGCAGATTTTATTATTGATTTTCTTTAAAGGGTAAGATAAAGATGGTCATCTAAATACAAGGATTCAGTCAAGCTGAGTAAGCATTGAACAACATCAGCTGACCTATGATTCCAGTTTCTCGTTGGCAATTCTATACTGTATGAACATCAGGAGGATAGATTCGTTGCAGATTCATGAGAGAGTGTTATTTTGAAGATTATACATTATAGTCTTTGTGGATGGACAAAAACTTAATCAGAGGCTTTTCAGTAAAACAATTAGCAGCTCTCTGATTTGATGCCGCATTGATAGATCATGTTCTCTGGTAATGAAGTTTTAAGATTTTTACAGGGAACATGTTTTCAACTGCTAGTCATAGACTATCGTAAAAGAGCAAGTAACCGTTTTTGCAGTTGTTCATCAACTTACAGTCTTTACGTTGGAGCCTTGTGACAATAATCAGAGGAATCATAGAATGCTTCAGGTTGGAAGGAACCTTTAGAGCTCGTCTAGTCCAGGCTCTCTTGTGATGAGAAACAACTTCTTTAGTTAGATCAGCTTGTCCAGAGCCCTGTCCAATCTGATGTGGAATGTTACTGGATATGGGACTTCTGCCATGTCTCTGGGAAGCCTATTCCAGTGCTTCACCACCCTCATTGTAAAAAAAAAAAAAATCAATCTTCCTCACATCTAGCCTAAATCTATGATATTCTAGTTTAAAATCATCATCTCTTGTCCTTTTGTGAGGCCTTGTTAAAAACATTGTCCCTGTCTTAAAGACCTCCTAGTAATAAAGGCCACAATAAGGTCTCCC
>VWYK01027582.1:0-18306 GCA_013399775.1 Semnornis frantzii | reverse complement strand
TTCTCCAGACTAAACAAGCCCAACTCTGTCTGTCTGTCCTCACAGCAGAGCAGCTCCAGCCCTCTGATCATCCTTGTGGTCCTTCTCTGAACATGTTGCAGCACCTCCAGATCTTTCCTGTACCAGGGGCTCCAGAACTGGCACAACAGACTTCTGGAGGAGCCTTTTCCTGAGGAACCAAGTCAGGCATTTTTAAAGAGGAGCAAAGCTACCTTCACCTCTTACAGCTCCTCTGCTTCTGGGGACCTGCCTCTCAAGTAGTGCTCTAGAGCTCCCTGGATGGAGCCTCTGTGAGGGAGGGGTTGGTCTCTTCTCCCGTGTAAGTAGCGATAGGGTGAGAAGAACTGGCTTCAAGTTGCACCAGGGAAGGTTTAGGCTGGAAACATTTTTCCTACAGGAGAGATCAGGCACTGGAGCAGGGAGAATCATAGGATGGAATCACAGAACGGTCCAGGCTGGAAGGGACCTCCAGAGGTCATCCAGTCTAGCCCCCCGTAGTCATCAGGGACATCCCCACTAGCCCATGTCACCCAGGGCCCTGTCAAGCCTCGTCTTGAATGTCTCCAGGGAAGGGGCCTCAACCACCCCCCCCGGGCAACCTGTTCCAGTGCTCCATCACCCTCATAGAAAAGAACTTGTTCCTAACATCCAATCTCAATCTGCTCTTCTCAAGCCTGAACCCACTGCCCCTCATCCTGTCCCTGCAGGCCTTTGCAAACAGCTTCTCTCCATCCTTCCTGTAACCCCATTCAGGTATTGGCAGGCTGCTATTAGGTCCCCCCCTGGGCTGCCTCCTTTCCAGACTGAACACCTCCAACTGCCCCAGCCTGTCCCTAGCACAGAGATGCTCCAGCCCTCTGATCATTTTCATAGCCTCCTCTGTATCCTCTCCGTCAGGTCCACATCCTTTCTATAAGGAGGGCTCCAGCACTGGATGCAGTACTGCAGGTGAGGTCTCACCAGAGCAAAGTGGCAGAATCCTCTCTCTGGCTCTGCTGGCCACAGTTCTTTGTATGCAGCCCAGGATACGATTTGCCTTCTGTGCTGCAAGCTCACACTGTCTGCTCACGTCCAGCTTCTCGTCCACCAGCACCCCCACATCCCTTTCCACAGGGCTGATCCCTAACACCTGCTCCCCCAGCCTGCACCGACAGTGAGGATTGTTCTGGCCCAGGTGCAGGACTCCGTGCTTGCAGGTGGAGTCACCACCCCTGGAGGCATTCAAGAACTGTGTGGCCATGGCACTTGGTTGATTGGGCATGGTGGTGTTGGGTTGATGGTTGGACTGGATGGTGTAGAGGTCTTCTCCAGCCTTCACAGTTGTGTGCTTCTCAGTATTGTGGTAACGCAGGAGTGTCTCTTGAGACGTGGCAAGGACAGAGGCCAGTTGATGCTGTGCCCCTGTCACTTCCCATGGGAGGCAGTTAACTCATAAAGGATATTTGACTTCATTCTAAAGTCAGGGAGTCATAAATGGGGTTCTTCATTCCAGGTGAAATGGCAGGCACGGCAACAGAGCCCAAAGGCTGTGGCTGGGGCTGCTGCTACCTGAGACGACAGGTGAGTGTGGAGAGGGCAGGCTCAGCTGTATCAGTGCTGAGGCTGCTTTCCAGAGGGATGTGTCAGGCTGCAAATCTGCTGTCTGGTTCAAAGTGTGCCTTTGAAATGCATCAGGAAGCTGGTGTTCTGCAGGCTGCTCTGTCAGCTTTTGGGCCCGGCTGAGGGGGCATAGCAGCGAGGCAGAAGAGAGCTCTGATTCATTCAGATGGGGGAAGGGCAACAAGTACAGATCAAGATAAACCATGATAAAACCAGTGCAAGGGGGGAAGAAATAAGGGCAGGGTTGAGGTGAGGAAAAGAAGCCTTAAGTAGAGGCAGGTCAAGTTACAGCAAGTTTAGTGTGGATTTGGGACACCACACCAGAAAGTTGAGGCAATCACAGGAGCAATTTGGCTGATTTATAAATTAGCTGAAGAGAAAAATCAGATGAGTCTGCTCGGAGTGTGTGTTCAGCTGAGCTCTGTGTTCTGCTCAGATCTCTGGGCTGAGGAAGATGATGCTGGCTGCTCTGATGGAAGCAATTATTGACAGAGCTGTTGCCTTGCTGCAGCCAACCTCCAGTGCAGGAAATGATGGGCTGGGAGAACACTTTCTGCTAAGCCCCAAGCAGGAGTGCAGAGGGAAGAGAAGACTGAAAAGAAAGTCGGGGCTACATATGAGTTGACATGCAGCCTCCTTTCCCCCTTTGCAGTCCTCTTCAGGGGTAGGGGGGCCCATGGCTCCCAGGAGCCATGCTTAGCAGGGTGGGGGGCTGATGGCAGCTTGCCACCACGTGCGATGGATTACAAGGGAAGTGTGACCTGCACTGGACGAGCCATTGCCAGATGGTTCCCAGATGTGTTATTTATGAAGTCACGGCCTACTTAAACCACATTCCTGGTGTCTTGTCTTCTTTCCTACAATGTCCAAGCCATTAATGAAGGAATGTATGAGAACTAAATAGCAGACCAGTTGTCAAAACCCAAATGGCAACAGAAATCCTTTCCTGTCTCTGGATATATGTAAATACATTAGGTTAACAAAACCAGCTTTAAACAGCTGATCCCTGAAGAGTCCTGGAGTTGGCTTCTGTAGTGCAGATTGAGGACAGTCCTTCTCCTGACCTCATCACTCCCTTGTGGATCTCTACCATAAAACTTAAAACATTATCCCTGATTATTCCCTTCTTCTATCTCCTGCCTTCAAAAGGGCCCTGTCTCCCCCTAACTTCCTCAACAGAGAGAAAGAATGCCCATAAATAACATCTAGGTTATTCCTTACCGTCTCAGAGGTAATCTGGCTGAAGCCTGCAGTGCCTGAGCTCATCTGCCAGTGTCAGATGTGGTGTGTGTGTGGCTTGGTTTGTGTCAGCTGGGCAGGTCTGGCACTGAGCTGGTGTGCCTGAGAGATGCTGCAAGTTTCTTAGCCAAAGGTCATTTGTTTAGTTTGCTTAGCACGTGTGAGGCCGTGCAGGAACACTTGGTGCACCAGAGCAGTATTTTCCTTCCTCTTGCTATTGTTGGTCTGCTTTTGCCTTTTGTTATAAAGGAATGGAAGAAGATGTGCGTTGTGTTTTGGGGCTTTTTTCCCCCTGTTGCTCTAGCTATAAGTAATAATTCTTGAGTCAGTGCTAAGAAGGCAGAAAACACCAAAGCCCCACAAGCTGGAGCTTTGTAACATCCCAGAGACAGAAGTGTAGCAATATGACTTGACATGCAGAATAACATCAGTTGGCACAGGGGTTATTGGTTAGAGCCCAGCATGTGAGAGGCCCTCAGGTTTTAGTAAGTCAGGTGGAGTTCTGCTGCTGTGAGAAACAATGGAACAAAGCTTAGAACCATTTAGAAAGAAAACTCATGGCAGGAAACTCATGGCAGACTGTTCTGTACACAACATTTTAATGCAGATGTTCAACATACACAGCAACCTGTTTTCTAGGGCCAGAAATGATGGGATATATGGACATCAATTTCCAGTACAGTGATCTAGGCTTCCTTCCCAATTTATTCCCTTGGTGAGCAACTTCATGAGGTGGAAGCCAGTGTACATGAGATCAGAATGTCTCTATCATGAAAGAGGCTGGGTGCAGAGTGGGTTGAGAGCAGAAGAAAGAGCCTTGAGGGTGTTGGTTGCTGAGCAGCTCCCCAGGAGCCAGCAGTGCCCTCATGCAGCCCAGGAAGCAGCTGTGTTCTGGCTGCAGCCAGAGGAGTGTGTGCAGCAGGGCAAGAGAGGGGATTCTGCCCCTTGGCTCTGTCCTGCTGAGACCTCACCTCCAATCCTGCCTCCACCACTGCTGTACCCAGCATGAGGACACAGAGCTGCTGAAGTGAGGCCAGAGGAGGCCACAAGGATGATCCAGGGGCTGGAGCAGCTCTGCTGTGAGGACAGGCTGAGGGAGCTGGGGGTGTACAGCCTGGAAAAGACTCCAGGGGGGACCTTAGAGCTGCCTTCCAATAGCTGAAGGGATCCTGCAGGAAGGCTGCAGAGGGACTTCTCCTGAGGCACCCTGTGCCAGTGTCTCACCACCCTCACTGTCAAGAATTTCTTCCTCATCTCCACTCTCAATCTCCCCTCTGCCAGATTAAAGCTGTTGTCCTTCATCCTGTTACTCCAAGCCCTTGTCAAAAGTCCCTGGCCAGGTCTCCTGGAGCCCCTTCAGGTACTGGAAGCTCCTCTAAGGTCTCCCCAGATCCTTCTCTTCTCCAGGCTGAACAACCTCCAGCTCCCTCAGCCTGTGCCCCTAAGGAAAGTTCTCCAGCCCTCCGATCATCTTCATGGCCTCCTGGACCCTCTCCAGCAGCTCCAGGTCTCTCTTGTTCTGGAGACATCAGAGCTGGAGGCAGTGCTGCAGGTGAGGTCTGAGCAGAGCAGAGCAGAGGGGCAGAATCCTCTCCCTGTGCTGCTGCTCTCCCTGCTCTGCCTGCAGCCAGCACACAGCTGCCTCTGGGCTGCCAGTGACCAGTGCTGGCTCATGGGCACTTTGGCACCAACTGACACCCCCAAGGCCTTCTCCTCCAGGCTGTTCCTGACTCACTCCTCACTCAGCCTGGGTTTGTGCTTGGGATTGCCCTGACCCAAGTGCAGGACCTTGCAAATGCACAGATATTAGAAAAACATCACCTCGAAGGCTACCTACAGGAGTGCTGCTCTGCATGGTGGCTTTCAGGGGTTCTGTAGAAGTGCTGTTAGCAATGCATGTTATATGGAGTGCCACTGAGAAACGGGAAGAGAGCTTGAAATATGACACAATATTCAAATAGTTTAGAAACTTTAAAGTGTTATAATAATTTCAGCAAAACTACTTCAAATATTTCTTCAAGCAGGAAACAATTTGGAGTTCCAAGTTCAGCAGCATAATAACCGAAGGCACACAACAGTGCTCTTATTCCCATAACTAAAATATAGATTAGGGTCTCTCTCAGTTGTTGCCATTAGAAATCCCTGCTCCCAGAGGGGGCAAACTATCATAAAAATTTGCTTTGGGCAGTGCTTTGAGATAAGTTCTTCAAATAATGCATAGGGTATTGGCTTGCAATTCCCACTTGTGTTAATAGGAGCTATCGAGGCAAATATCTCATGGATTCATGGGAGAAAAAGCTCCAGAGTATAAAAAAGTTTCAGCCTGAGGATTATTTGGTTTCGATATACATCTTGATAACAACATGCTCTAAAACAAACCACTCCAAGCCAGTGAGCTCAGTCAGTTGCTGGGACTGTTAACACTCAGCAGATTGTGTGAAGCTGAGATTCCACCGATGGAGTCTGTGACAGAAACTCTTTCCTAAAGGTCTGTGGAAGGAAGCTGGGAGGCTGCCTGAGGGAAGACAGGAGGGTTTTGTGATGGTGGATTTTGGCATTTCCCTCAGACAGTCTCCTCTTAGGTGAGGATATAGGCATTGCTGATCTGACTGCCAAGTGGCTCTGAACATGCATCTTCCCCTCTTCTGCTTTGCTGCAGGTGGCAGGGGCAGCCCAGCCCAGCTTGCCTCTTCTTCTGGGAGAAATGTCATTCCCTGATTCCAGAAGCTCACTTTTCATCCAGTCCATCCGTGGATCAGCTCAAGGGTTCACTACTGAGTGACCTGATAAAGCAGCTTGACACATTTCGTCTTCTAAAACCCCTGTGTCTGTCTCTGGTCCCTGCACTCCCCAAGTGGCTAGGCAGGAAGAGCTCCACTGAGAGCCATCATTTCCAGCCCGCTAGATATCTTCCAGCCAGTTCTATTAAACAGCTTTGTCTGAGCACTGCACAGCAAACATCAGCTTCAGTCAGCCTGGAGAGGAGCTGAACTGTAGGTTCTGCATCAGTCTTCAGAGGAACTTTGTTCACAAGCTGTTGCAGGACTGAGGGAAGGAAAGCTGAGCCTGCACACCTTGCAGGCAGCTTCAGAGCCAAGTCTGCTACTTTTGAAGAACAAACTTATCTCAGAGGCAGACTGGAGCAGCTCAGGACTTCTCCAGCACACAAGACTCTAAGCTCAGCACATGGGCCAAGGGAAGTGAACTCCTCTGCATACAAGAGGTGCAGCCAAACTGCTCTCTGCTCTATGCAGATACTTCAGGTGCACTTCTTCATGCTCCATGTGAATATATCTTACTGGTAAACAGATGGAAGAGACTTTGCATAGTACTCATGTCCAGTTGTGGCCTTCTCAATGGAAAAGAGACAGGGAACTGCTGGAAAGAGTCCAACAGAGGCCACAAAGATGCTGAGAGGCCCGGAGCATTTCTGTCAGGAAGGCTATTTAGCTTGGAGAAGAGCAGACAGAGGGTATCTTTTCAATGCTCAGCAAGAGATAAAGGATGGAGGTCCTGGGCATAAGGCTGGGCTCTTTTCACTGGTGCCCAGTAATAGCACAAGGGGCAGTGGGTACAAACTAGAACAGAGGAGGTTCCACCTAAAGATAAGGGGAAAACTTTTTTCCTGTGAAGATACTGGAGCCCTGGAACAGGCTGCTTGGAGAGGTTGTGGAGTCTCCTCTCTTTCCAAACTCACCACCTAGGTGGTGATGTTTTAGCAGAGGGGTTGGACTGGATGATCTCCAGAGGTCTCTCTCAACCCCCACCACTCTGTGATCTCCTGTAGAAAGCAATGTCCAGGAAATAGTGTCCTTGTTGGATTTCATTCCATTTCTCCCCATCTTCAGATCACGTATCACACTTCCTTAAAGATATGCAACATATTCGTTTGCCTGCACCAAATGCAAAAAGACTCCTTCAAAATCCTTCAAAAATTCATCTGAGGAAATGCTGAGTTCAAATATTGAAGCAAAACTTCACAGTTTTGGTCTTTTTTTGTGGTCATGTGGAGAACATGTTTCAATAATCATGTGAGTATTTAGGAAATTGCATTATGCTGACCTCTTTGGTTTGCAGTGGGTAGCACTTAACTAAATAGTGAATATTTATAACCCATCTGCTTTGAATGAGGCAAAGAGTTAAAGCTGCCATTTAAAAGGTTAAAATTAGAAGGGCTTATTTTGAAGCTCAGGACAGCCTGGCACTTAAATCAGACCCAAGTGGAACCAGGAAGGAGTCTGAACTCCTCTTGGCTTCTTTATTCAGCTCCTTGCAGCGTTGTGCGTTGTTCTGAGTCACCTGAACAGGCAGAGCTTCTGCCTAGCCTGCCACTTTGCTTTGCTTCCTATTTTCCATTTGAAGAGGTCTGTATCAGGTATCACTTGCTAATGGGGTCTGTGGGAGGAGATGAGTAATTAAGGACTTGTGAAATTGGGGCAGCTGACGTTTTGCTAGCTGATAACATAAACTCACAGGATGGCTGCAGTTCAAAAAAGGGCTTAGCTCGCACTGCTCTATAAATAAGCACAGGAAATTAGATTTAAAATTTTGAAATTAGATTGCCAAGACCTGCAGGAATGACCACAGCATTTTTGTGCCTTACTATGGGTCCCCTGATACGAAGGACTTTGCAGAATCCTTTTGGAATAGAACTCAGTTTTAGGAAGTCTTTTATTTGCTCAACCTAAAATTCTCTAACACTTGGGATTTATTGTGTTTTTTGTTTTTTTTTTTTTTTCCAAGGATTTAGCCAGGGTTGAAAAGCAAACCCAACAGGTGTTTGAAAGTGGCAGAGATGGGATGCTGAGGGACAGGGTTTAGCCCCAGCCTTGGTAGAGTTAGAGAATGATTGAGCTGGATGAGCGTAGAGGTATTTTCCAATTAAAAAAAAAAATAAAAAAATCTGTATTTCCATGCTTTAATTCTAATGTCTTAAACAACAAGAGAAGGCAACAGAGTGCAGTCTCCTCAAGTTTCTAGAAGACACCAAACTGGATTGATGAGCCAACAGATTTGAGAGCAGGGCTGCTATCCAGTGGGAAATGAACTTGCTGAAGGAACAGACTGATAATGTTCTAAAAGGGCAAAGGCCAAGCTCTACATCTAGGAAGGAAGAGCTGAGAGAGGCCAGGCAAGGGCTGCCTGAGGAGCAGCTCTGCAGGAAACCACCTGCAGCTTTTGTCAGGTTGAACGTAAGCCAGCACTGTGCCTCAGCAGCAGGCTGTGCAGGTTTGGCAGTTATCCCACACATACACCTTCAGCTAGGAATTTACCAGACTAACTCAGCTGGCTGGAAGTTAAGGAATGAAGCTGTATTTTATAGAATCATAGAATGGTAAGGTTGGAAGTGACCTCAAGGATCATCTAGTTCCACCCCCCTGCCATAGGCAGGGACACCGCCCACTAGGACAGGTCACTCAAGGCCTCCTCCAACCTGGCCTTGAACAAGCAGGACTGCTTTCAGTTGCACTGTTGGTTAGATGTGGTATACAGAACAAATTATGGGCTACAGGTTTGCTTTAAAAAGGTGGATTACAGTCACTCAGGTTCTTCTGTATTCATGTTTTGGTTGTGTAAAGCATTTATTTGTAATCCTGACAGGCACAAAGCAAGCCTTACAGCTACTCCCCCATGCCGTTGCTGTGCATTTAGCAGCGCAATGAAGGTTTCACTTTCCTTGGTTTTCTTGCCTAAATGTTGGCAGATGAGGCTGCCACGTGGGGCCTTGCAGAGTCTATCTGGGATTTGCAAACAGAAACATGCAGGTTGGAAAAGCTCCTTGAGCTCATCAAGTCTAACCATTGACCCTACTCTACAAAGTTTACCCCTAAACCATACCTCAAGCAACACATCTAAATCACCTTTAAACACACCCAGGGTTGGTGACTCCACCACCTCCCTGGGCAGCCAGTCCCAATGTCTGACCACTCTTGCTGGGAAGAAGTGTTTCATAATGTTCAGTCTAAACCTTCCCTGCTGCAGCTTGAGGCTGTTCCCTCTTGTTCTATCACTAACCACCTGTGAGCAATGTCTTCCCATGCTTACTGGTCCCTTGGTTTGATCTCATCCACAAAACAAGAACTGTAATTTTCAGTGTCCTTGGATAATTAATGGATAGAAACCCAAAAGTTACAGACTCTGGGAAACTGATTCTCCCCCTCTACTCCACTCTGGTGAGACCCCACCTGGAGCACTGTGTCCAGTTCTGGAGCCACTATTACAGGAAAGATCTAGAGGTGCTGCAGCGTGTCCAGAGAAGGGCCACAAGGATGATCAGAGGGCTGGAGCTGCTCTGCTGTGAGGACAGTGAGAGTTGGGACTGTTCAGTCTGGAGAGGAGAAGGCCCTGAGGAGACCTTATTGTGACCTTCCAGTATCTGAAGGGGGCTGCAAGGAAGCTGGGGAGGAACTTTTTAGGGTATCAGGTAGTGATAAGACTGGGGGGAATGAATCCAAGCCAGAAGAGGGAGATTGAGATTTTGGGTTAGGAAGAAGTTCTTCATCGAGAGGGTGGTGAGAGACTGGCACAGGTTTCCCAGGGAGGCGGTGGAAGCCTCATTCCTGGGTATTTTTAAGGCCAGGCTGGATGGGCTCTGGGCAATCTGATCTCATGTGAGGTGTCCCTGCCCATGACAGGGGAGGTTGGAACTGGATGATCCTTGAGGTCCCTTCCAAACCTGACAGTCCTGTGCTTCCTCTAAATACACCTTTAATGTCTGGGACTCCATCCACCCTTAATGATACAAATGTTCTCACTAATCTAAAAGTGCCTGCCAATGTGATTGAGAAACTGAAATATTAATGCTCTGGGGTTTCCACATCTAGTACTTTCAGTGTGTGTTTAAACCAGCCAGTCCTGCTGAGTGGGGTTTGGATACTGAGTTCCAGGCAGAGGACTGGAGGCATTTTTCCTTACCCAATGCTGGAAAAGATGTCTGGTAGCTGGTAGCATCACATGCTGCACTCAGTACAGGTGAGGCACCTTGGCAGGCTTGTACCTACGGCTTATCAGTGTGCTGTGGCATCCAGGGGTCCATCCCAAATCCCCTTTGTGCTGGCTTGAGGCTAATCAGAACACTTTGAGAAATTAGATCATTGGTTGTAAAAGAATAATAAAGTCTGTATCATTCACTGGTTTGCCAAAAGAGATTGAAAGCCAAAGTGTAAGCAATTTGTTCTTCGACTGATTCAGAGCCCTTGCTCCTTTCACTTCTCCTTTGCTCAGCTCTAATATCCTCCATTAACAGCTAACAAGTAAGCTTTGCTGGTTGGTTGGCTGGAAGAGAGAGGCTCTGAGCCCCTTCTGGGCAGTTTCTTTGTGCAAGAGGGAGTTTAGATTTCTGTGTTATTTCTCAATTGTATCTAATTGCAAATACTTGTAACTGTATTGTGTATATGTGCTTGTAATTCAGCTTTGCTGTAAGTAGAGCTTTAGCTTACTGGAAACCCCTCTGAGCTGCTCTGGTAAATTTTAGCAGCTGTGTGTGGGAAGTTCCTAACCCACCACATTCTTTATTTGTCGCCCAACGTGTGGCCAGCTTGAGTTGATTTATTACTCATTAATTCTGGAAGCTAAGATGAAGCAAGGGGAGGTCAACATAAACTGATCATTCCAGTTTTCATGTAGAGTCACCCTTAAAGTGGAGTCACCATTTCCATGGTGGTTTTGACTTGATAAATAATAAATCAGGACATTTCTTTTTGCCAAGCCATCACTCAGGTAATTCTGATTTAAATATTTCTAATGAACTACTACATACAAAGGTTTATTTCTACATGCAGCACATTACTGCTGGCAAGAAAACGTTTGCAGGCAGTGAGGAAACTGTGGTGCCTGAAGAAACCACAGTGCAGGAAGAATCCACTCTGGATGGTGTTAGCTGCAATGACAGCTGCTCACACAGAGAAGGCACAACTTGAAACAGTGCTTCACTTGAAAGCAAAATAGCCACAGAATTGTTTGGGGTGGAAAAGACCACTAAGGTCATCCAGGCCAACCCTTCTGTAACCCTGCCAAAGCTGGGGCTAACCCATGGCCCTCAGGACCACATCTCTGCCTCTTGGAAACACCTCCAGGGATGGAGACTCAATCAGCAATCTGGGGAGCTTATTCTAGCATTCTGAGAACTCTTTCAGTCAAAAACTCTCTTCTCATATCCAGCCTAAAGTTCCCCTGGTGCAACCTGAGGCCATTTCTTCTCATTGTGATGAGATAATTTGGTCCCTGGCCTTTCCAAGCACAAAGGTCAGACTTGCAAGTCTCTAGGTCCCCAGATCCTCCTCGTGGCCCTTCCTGTAGTTGGGTGTCACATTTGCCAATCTCCAGTCGGCTGGGACGTCCCTGGTCAGCCAGGATAGTTGATAACTGATAAGCTTTTGGAAGTTGCACAGAAGTTCTGTAAGGGTCTAGCTTTGGAGCAGTGAGGACAATAAGAGAGATTGACCCAGCAGCAGAAGGAACCTCGAGCCTTGCATTCACCTGGTTTTCTTATTGCCTGCTGCCATGCTGCAAGTCAAGCGTGGCCACATGGAACACACTGGGACATGTTCTGTCTTCAAGACTCTTTTTCACTCTTCCCTTTCATGAAGAACTAATCCAATGCAACAGCACTGAGTGAGAAGAGGCTGCAGAACTGAAGAAAAGGGGAGCAAACTTTCATTCTCTTGGGATTGTTTCCTCCTGCTCTGAAAACACAACATGCCCAGGATCTTTCCTATTCTCTCACTCTGCAGGAGAAAAAAAAAACCAAAACCAAAAACCATCAGGGTGTGTAAAGCATCTTCCAGGCTGTCCTGCAAATGGGACCTGGTACAGCAAACGTGCTCTAGGTGCAAGCTAAAGTGTGCTTGGAAAATTGCCCCCTTTCCTCCCATAGCCAACACCAGCGTCCTTCGCACCCTCCCACCTGAGTTTTCTTCTGCTGGGAACTAGAAGGTGGTATCTATGGAGTGGGGTGCTCAGGTTCTAGCCCACCACTATATCAAGACATGGTTTGAGCTTCCAAGGCTGTGGTGTTTTTTTGCAAGAGCAGCCAGAAAGGAAGGCTCTCAAATTAATTGGAAAGAAATAGAGAATTGTATTTGAAAAGATACAGAAAAAAATCAGAGCATATACAGGATATATAGCAACCCCCTTAAATTTTCCCCCAACCCAAAACTAACCTACAATCCCCAGTGCTCCTCTCCTCCCCACCCAGTGCCTTTGCCACCCATAGGCCCAAACAAGGACTCTGGAGGCCACAACCAGGCCCACACTTAAATGTTTACCAGATAAGTAGCTCCTGCCAGAGGCAGCAGCCAGCAGGAAGAGGAAAGGAGGATGAGTTGGCCTTGCTGCCAGCTTATGAAGAGATAGCAGAATTATGGGTTTGAATACCAATTTTACACTTTCCTGTGTCCACCACCCGGACTCCTCTAGTCCCTAGAGGATTTTAACTCTATAGTTCCCAATCTATGACACTCTCCTTGTCCTTGCAGCCTTTTTCTCCTGGCCCATGTTTTTGTCTTGTCACAGCTTGTTCTTCCAAGGCTCTGTAATCTATTCTTCTCAAGTGTCTGATGTTTTAGTCTTGAAGCACTGCTTCAAGAACATCCTATCTACAAGAACAGATCCTAAAACTAACAGTTCACTGTGTTCTTGCTGGAGAATAGGAGGCTGAGGGCAGACCTTCTGGCTCCCTACAATTCCCTGAAAGGAGGCTGGCGACAGGCGAGTATTGAGTGTGGATGTCTACAGGACAAGAGGAAATGGCCTCAGTTTGCACCAGGAAAGGTTTAGGTTGAGTATGAGAAGAAAGTTCTTGACTGTAAGGGATCTCAACCACCGGAATAGGCTGCTGAGGAGGTGGTTGAATCCTCACCCCATATCCTCTCATCCTGTCACTTGTTCCTAGGGAGAACAGACCAACTCCCACCTGGCTCCAACCATCTTTCAGGGAGCTGTAAAGAGCAATGAGGTCTCCCTTGCACCTCCTTTTCTCCAGACTAAATACCCCCAGTTCCCTCAGCTGCTCCTCCCCAGCCCTGTTCACCAGACCCTTCCCCAGCTTTGCTGCCCTTTTCTGGAGCTGCCCCAGCCCCTCAGTGTTCTTC
Source organism: Semnornis frantzii (assembly GCA_013399775.1). Classification (NCBI taxonomy): domain Eukaryota; kingdom Metazoa; phylum Chordata; class Aves; order Piciformes; family Ramphastidae; genus Semnornis; species Semnornis frantzii. The sequence goes on along the minus strand of VWYK01027582.1, from coordinate 5,377 downwards.
TCGGAGTAAGGGTCCCAAAACTGACTCCAAAACTCCAGCTGTGTCCTCCACAGTGCTTAGTCCAGGGGAACAATCACTGCCCTGGTCCTACTTCTCCATCTTTGAGGGAAGCACTTAGCATGCAGGCAGGACTGGGCAGGCTGACACTCCAAGGAGTAATGACTTGATGACGACAGGATACCCAAGTGGAAACAAGAAGTCTTGAGAGAACAGTGAACTCCTGTCTTTCCTTCCCTTCAGAGAGGCAAGCTGCCACCATTAGCAAAAAACCTTGACCCAGAGAAGACAGACAATACACCAATCGCAGTCTCCAACATCACCTTTAAGTTGCCTGTTTACAGTAACTTGTGATTTTTTATTTTACACTAGTCTTTCCCACATCTTTCAGACCACTCTCATCTCAGGGATGCAGCTCTGCCATTTCAATTTTATACTTGAGTGGCTGCAGGCTCTGCACCTCTGAGCCACATTTAGGACATGTAAAGTCCAGATCATGCAAGTAGTTGCTTTTAACGCAGTAGTAACAAAACACATGGGAGCAGCCGATGGTGTGAGGCAGGGAAGGCCACTCCCCGCACAGGGAGCACTCCTTGCACCGAGCAGCTGCTGCCTGGTCGCTGCTGGGAAGCCCTGCGACAGGCAAACACCAAGAAGAAATCTTCAGCTTGATTTTCTGGAGGTTGATAAAGGGCAGCAGGTAGATGAGAAATTCAGCAAAGCCGTGCCACAGGAGCTCCCTGTTCATGTAATCAAAGCCCAGCTGACGGATGCCCTGCGGCCTGCCAAACACCGCCCGGATGCCCAGGATGCGCTCTGTGAGCGTCGCGAACCTGCCCTGCTGAAGGAAGACCAGGAAGTTGAGGAGGCCACAGAGTTTAACCAGTCCAGTTGCAAAACTGATCAGGCTCTTGACTTTGCAGAGAGACTGCAGCGGGCGACTACTGAATAGATCGTAACATCTCTCTTCCAACCACCTGCCGCCAACAGTGAGAACGAGGTACCACAGCTTCTGCTGCTTGCTCAAGGCTTGGTATTTCTCGGTCTGGGAGAAATTGTTCTTGTATTGGATGTTCAGGATAGCCTGTCCCACGGTGGCATTCTTAGAATAAACAGTGAATCTCCACAGTAGCAGCCACAAAAAAGCTTTTATTTCTGGCTCCAGATGAGCCAGCACTCCTGGTTTAAAGCCACTAAAGCAGCTGGTAAACTGGGTCCACACGAGTTGCTCCAGGGCTTTGTTCAGCTCAAGGGCATCCAGTTGACTTATTCTGAGCACAGGGTTCACGCTCTTTTCATTTCCAGTGCTGGAGGCCATTTCCTCAGCCTTTCTAGGAATAAAGAGAAATAGATATTACTGTCAGGAAGCATCTCCTGGCTTTGCCCTCATTAAAGATACAAAGGTGTGACCCACCAGCAGTGAGGAGGAAACAACAGCAAAGCTTCTTCAGAACACCACACTGCCAAGCTGGCAAAATGCTACAAGGCACCTCAGGAGCCTTTACATTACAAAATCACAGAATGTCAGAGGTTGGAAGGCACCTCCAGAGATCATCCAGTCCAACCTCCTGCCAAAAGAAGGATCACGCAGGGTAGTCTGCACAGGAATGCATCCATGTGGGTTTGAAAGTCTCCAGAGAAGGAGACTCCACAACCTCTCTGGGCAGCCTGCTCCAGGCCTCCAGCACCCTCACTGTAAAAGACTTTTTCCTCACGTTGAGGTCAAACCTTCTGTGTCCCAGTTTGCATCCACTGCTCCTTGTCTGCTTACTGTGCACCACCAAAACCAGCTTGGCCCCCTCCACTTGACACCCACCCCTCAGACACTGATCAGACCCACTCTCACCCTTCTCCTCTCCTGACTAAACAGCCCCAGAGCATTCTTTCAGTCTATCTCCATATGGGAGATGCTCAAGTCCTCCAATCATCCTCACAGCTCTCCACTGGACTCTCTCCAGCAGATCTCTGTCTCTCTTGAACTGGGGAGTCCAAAACTGGACACAGTTCAACCTTCAACCCAACACCACCATGGCAACTAAACCATGGCCCCAAGTGCCATGGCCACATGGTTCTTGAACCCCTCCAGGGATGGGGACTCCCACCACCTTCCTGGGCAGCTTGTTCCAATCCCCGACCATGCTCGCAGCAAAGTTTTTCCGTATCTCCAACCTATCTCTTCCCTGGCACAATTTGAGGTAATTTACTCTCCTTCTATCACCTGAGACTAGGGAGAAGAGACCAACCTCCATCTTTCAGGCAGTTGTGGAGAGGCAGAAGGTCTCCCTGGCAACCCCTTTTCTCCAGACTAAACACCCCCAGTTCCCTCAGCTGCTCCTCCCCAGCCCTGTTTTCCAGACCCTTCAACCTCTGCTGCCCTTCTCTGGACCTGCTCCAGACCCTTAATGTCCTTCTTGGAGTGAGGGCTCCCAAACCGCACCCAGCACTCAAGGTGTGGCCTCACCAGTGACCAGTATGGGGGCACAATCTCCTCCCCTCCTCCTGATGGCCACGCCATTGCTGACCCAGGCCAGGACACTGGTGGCCTTGTTGGCCACCCGGGACAGTGCTGGCTCATCTTCAGCCAGGTGATGAACAGTACCCCCAACTCATTTTCTACCAGGCAACTTTCCAGCCACTGTTCCCCAAGCCTGGAGCCTTCATGGAGCTGTTGTGATGCAAATGCAGGAGCTGGCACTTGGCTATGTTAAACTTCAGCCCACTGATCTGGCCTGGCCAGATCCCTTTGCAGAGCCTTCCTCTGCTCCAGCAGACCAACACTGCCACCCAGTTTAGTGCCATCTGCAAACTGAGGATGCACTCAACCTCCTCTGTTCTCCCTTGAGATTGCACTGTTGGATATTGTGAAGAGAGCAATAAAAAAGAAGTGCCCCCAGAAAACTCAGCCAAGCGGAAGATGAAAGCAGAGGCCACTCACTAAAGAAGCTCTAGTTTTGGGTTTTTGAGCACTGAAGCCGTAAGCAGCACTGCCTGCCCAGCAGAGTGTGCTCCAGCACAGACACCCGTGGGGGTCAGCAGGGCAGGAGGAATTCCTTCCCGGTGCTGAGCTGCAGCAGCCTGCACCTTCTGAATGAATCTGTTTGATCTGCCAACAGCTTATTGACAGAAATCTCTCAATAGCAATGTGGGCACTGTCAACAGGCTGCCAATATTCATGTAATGATGATGAAGGGCCTAACATGGATTTCAGCTGCAATACCAAGTAACATCTCCTGCACTGCTGCTATCAACACAAGCATTATTATTGACCTGTTCAGAGGCTACCAGGAGGAGATGTATTAACCAGCAGGCGTATGTCAATGCACCCTGCCCACCAAAATGCTCTCTGTAAATTCACAACTCTGCAAACTTAGCCTGCAGAAAACATAAACCCAAGTGAGCACAGGGCTGTTCCACTGTGGAGAGCAATCAAGAGGTTTCCACTGCCACAGTGATGCTGCAACCCCACTGCTTGCTGCTTTAACATCATTGCACAGGCCACAAAGATGCTGTCAGGACTGAAGCATCTCTCTGGCAAGGAGAGGCTGAGATATCAGGGGCTGCTTCACCTAGAGAAGAGCAGCCTGAGAGGGGATCTGATCAACAGTTTAAGGCAAGAGGATGGAGCCACTCTTCTCAGTAGTGCCCAGTCACAGGACTAGGGGCAATGGGCACCAGCTGGAACTCACTGCTTTCACTTAAGCACAAGGGAAATCTTCTTGGTGTGAAGGTGCTGGAGACCTGGAGAGATTCCAAACCTCTCCTGGAAATTGTAAACCTGGGCAAGCTGCTGTGGGTGACTGCTTCAGAAGGGGGTTGGAGTAGATTGACCTCTGAGGTCCCGTCNGCAATGGGCACCAGCTGGAACTCACTGCTTTCACTTAAGCACAAGGGAAATCTTCTTGGTGTGAAGGTGCTGGAGACCTGGAGAGATTCCAAACCTCTCCTGGAAATTGTAAACCTGGGCAAGCTGCTGTGGGTGACTGCTTCAGAAGGGGGTTGGAGTAGATTGACCTCTGAGGTCCCGTCCAATCTGAGCCATTCTATGATTTGATGATGATTTTATTGTTGTAAACCATGTTACGTCTTACCATGAAGACGTAACAAGACAAAAATTAAGGATGACCATTTTCCAGCCTTTTTAGCTTGAATTCTGCTAAGTCCCAACATTCAGATCCAGCACCCAGGCAGGGGGAAGCAGTACATGGTGAGTATGGCAGGAATGCTGCCCTCTCTGAAGGGAACGTCATTACCATGTTACGTGAGACACAGTGTGTGAGATAGGGAGAGCAGACAAGGTATGTCAGTTCCCTCTTTCCTCTTCACAGAGTTAGGATATCAACAAAGAGCGAGGAAAATGATCTTCCCATCCACCACAGGAGTGCTGAGATGTTGGTTTGGTTGGCTTTTTAAGGTGAGGTCTTTCTGAGTTGGTTTTGTGGTTTAGTTCCTGTGTGTGTGATGTATTCAATTTACCTGTCCTGTTCAGTTCCTCTTGACAGCAGAGGAGTCAACTTGAAATCAATAACTTTAAAGATGACAAATCAAATATAGATATGCAAGTAATTGTAAAATCTTCCTTTACACCAACCTTCATCATAAAGCAGAGAACCTGGACCCCAGCTGCTCAAAACTTCATGTCTTACCACTAATCTTCATCTCTTTCTTGCTTATCAAGTGGAGAGAGGAAGCTCAAAGGCAAACTGGGAGCCCCTCCAGCACTGTCTCTTAGTCACTGTAAAATGAACGAATCACTCTGTCATTCCCTCAGCTGACCTCACAGCAGATAGAGTTGGTGTTCTGGCTACCTTTCTGTACGCTGCAGTGGAACACCTATCACTGCAGAGAACAGAAACTGCCTCTTTAACCCTCTGCAGTAACCACTAACTCTGACTGAAGAATCAGTACCAGACAGCAGCCACATCAGATATCGCACTGCTGGGAGGCAGGGCTGCACCTCAGGGTAACACACTGACTGAGTGAGCAACGAGCCAAGCCCAGAGACACAAGTTGTATTTTTGTTAAAGGAGGCTGAGTAAGAAATCCCAGAATCCTAAATGCCACAGCCAAAGACCAAGAACAAGACAAAGATACACTCCAATCACAGGGCTTTTCCAGCCTTAACTCAGCAACCTGCAATCACACAATGCTGACACCAGTTGGTGTTATCCTGGGCTGCATTCCCAGCAGCATGGGCAGCAGGTCATGGGAGGGGATTTTGTCCCTCTGTTCTGCTCTGGTGAAACCCCACCTGGAGTTGTGTCCAGCTCTGGAGCCCCCCAACACAAGAAGGACATGGAATTGTTGGAATGGCTCGAAAGGAGGACGCAAAGATTATCAGAGGAGCAGAGCACTTCTCTTGTGAGGACAGGGTGAGAGAGGT
>VWYK01027581.1:0-46975 GCA_013399775.1 Semnornis frantzii | reverse complement strand
CTCCCTAGTAAAAAGCAATAGGATGAGAGGAGACAGCTGCAAGTTGCACCAGGGGAGATTTAGGTTGGATATTGGAATAAACTTCACTAAATGGGTTGTCAAACACTGGAACAGGCTCCCCAGGTAGGTTTCTGAATGCCCAGCCCTGGAAATGTTTAAAAGAGGCAGAGATGTGGTGCTGAGGCAAATGGGTTAGCATCAGATGTGGTAGAGTTAGAGGATGGTTGGACCCGATGATCTTAAAGGTCTTTTCCAACCAAAGCAATTCTGGGATTCTACAAACAGTGCTCTCAAAACAATTTCTGTGAAAAAAGTGAAGTTGCAGAGATAAATCCTCTGCTGTAAGGGAAGGTCTGTGGACAGCCAAAATGCTGGCTTTCCTGTTATCATCTGACTTTGCAATTTTACCACTCCTTTCTATAGCTGAGCTGATTTGCAAACACGAATGTCCTCCTTATACTGACAGTGAGTGAAATAGAAAGGGAGAGATGAGCAGATAACTTTGCAGGAGGGATCACAAACAGAACATTTTTGCCTTTGGCAAGGCAAGGAAATACAAATCCAAGACACATTCAAAATAATGGCAGTGCTGTAAAAATTAAGAGTGTGTTGTCATTGTCACTCTGTTCTCCTGCAAGCCACTCACCACTGCTTATAGTCAGCATCGCAGTTGCAGTAGTACTTGGGGTCGGTACAGTTGCGTTCGATGCCGCAGGCACACTTCTGAATGCCAGGTCCTGATCCACCCCAGTAGTAGTGCTTCTCGTTGGCTTTTCCAACCCACCAGGTATAAGGATTCCCTTCTGCAAGGAAGGAAAATGCAAGGTTATGATGCAGCAAAGAGGTAGAGCTCCGCAAGGCATCAGCTGGGCTCAAGTGTTTAATATGCAGATGTTAACAACACACAGGTGGACAAGCAGCCAGTGATTCCTGGCAGACAACTGTGTTCATCCTCATGGAGCAAGCCAAAGGACCTTGCTAGGTAAACAAAACCTATTTTCTTCTCTGTGTTCCCACAATTTCTAGCCATTGACATTATTTATTATTTTTTTTTTAAATCTTATGTGCTCTGTGTTTAACCTTTTAATTGTTTTCAGTTTATACCAGCAGAACACATAGGCACATAATTATTTTCAATGCCTTTCAAATTCATGTAGTCAGATATCAGATGAATTATTCAATCAGTGCCCACAAATGCTGCACAGAGAGATGCATTCGCTTTCTCCTCCTCTTATTTTTTTCTCCCTTCCACATAACAGCTTTTAATTGGAAGCTAATCCATCTTCAATGGAAAACAAACATATTCTCCACCCTCTCACCAGCTGGTCCAAAGCAAAGCTATAAGGGATATTATCTAACTCCAAAAGCATCTTCTGCTATTTTTATGAGCACTTTTTTTTTTTTTTTAAATTAAATACTTCAGCAAAAGTTATCTGGCATTTGCTATAATCCTATTTCCTGGTGTTAGGTCTGCACCTTGTTATTTTTATAGAATGGTTTAGGTTGGAAGGGACCTCAAAGCTCATTCAGTCCCACCCCCCTGCCATAGGCAGGGACACCTCCCACTAGCACAGGTCACTCAAGGCCTCATCCAACCTGGCCTTGAACACCTCCAGGGAGGGAGCAGACACAACCTCCCTGGGCAACGTTTGCCACTGCTTCACCACTCTCACTGTAAAAGAACTTCCTCCTGACATCCAGTCTAAATCTCCCCTCTGCCAGTTCAAACCCATTGCCCCTTGTCCTGTCATTGCAAGACCTTGTCAATAGTCCCTCCCCAGCCTTTCTGTAGGCCCTCTTCAGATATTGGAAGGCCACTACAAGGTCTCCTCTGCGCCTTCTCTTCTCCAGGCTTTAAGTGGCTTTAAGTTTATTTCTAATGATTTTGAACTCTTATGTGCAAGCAAATAAAGACACCACTACCCCATCCCTTTCATGTCTAATTTAAGAGAATGCCCTTGCCAAAAATTTTCTTTCTACTCCTCCAGTTAAGCAAGACACTTATATATGAGCTTAACTTCAAACTCATGTGAATAACTCAATCCATCTCAATGAAATGATCTCAGTGGTTTTTTACATGCAGAAAATATGACTGAGACATTGCAAAAGGCTGCCCAGGGAAGTGGTGGCATCACCATCCATGGAGGTGTTCAAAAAGCCATGTAGCTGTGGCACTTTGGGACATGGTCTAGTGGTTATGGAGGGAGGTTGCACTGGTGGTCAGTCTTTTCCATCCTTAATGATTCTTTAATCATTAAGGATGGAACTTCTTCAATCATTAGCCTACAATCCTGTTTTGTTAAAATGTCTCTTTACCTTGCCTAATCTGCTGCTGCTATTTCCTCATCAAATCAAAGCTATTTGATGGAATTCACTCACTAACTAATTTTTTACATGTAAAATTATACATAACAGATGACACCACATTGTGTGGTGTGGTCCACATGCTGGAGAGGAGAGGTGTCACCCAGAGGGACCTGGACAGGCTGGAGAGGTGGGACAATGCCAACATCATGAAGCTCAACAAAGCCAAGTGCAAGGTCCTGCACCTGCACTGGAGCANATCATGAAGCTCAACAAAGCCAAGTGCAAGGTCCTGCACCTGCACTGGAGCACTACCAGGCATAAAGCCAGGCTGGGTGGAGAAAGGATAGACAGCAGTCCTGAGGAGAAGGGCCTTGGGGTACTGGGTGATGACAAGCTCAACATGAACCAGCACCATGCACTTGCAGCCCAGACCCAACTGTTTCCTGGGCTGCATCCCCAGGAGTGCTGATGGCAGGTGGAGGGAGGGCATTCTGCTACTCTGCTCCACTCTGCTGAGATGCCAGTGCTGGTGCCAGCTCTGGAGCCCTCAACATAAAATACAACATGGAATTGCTAGAGCAGGTCCAGAGGAGGAACCTCTGCTACAAGGATGGGTGGAGAGAGTTGAGGTTTTTCAGCCTGGAGAAGAGAAGGCTCCAAGGAGACCTTGAAGCAGCTTTCCAGTGCCTGAAGGCTACAGGAGAGAAGAGGAAGGACTTTCTACAAAGGCATGGAGTGACAGGACAAGGAGTAATGACTTCAAACTGGAAACAGCTGAATTAGATATTAAGAAGAAATTCTTCCCCACAAGAGTTCCCCACTGGAACAGGTTGCCCAGAGAAGTTGTGGAGGCTCCAAGCCTGGAAGTGTTCAAAAGCAAGTTGGATGGGCCCTTGACCAGCCTGGTCAAGTAGGAGGTGTCCCTGGCAGGGGTTTGAAACTAGCTGATCTTTAAGCTCCTTTCCAACCCAAATGATTTTATGAGTCTATAACAGATGTATATTTTTTCCCCCATAGCTTTTTGTTTGTGCATCCCACCTACACATCTCCAAAAAAACTACATCTGCAATCCTAAAAACAGCCATCTCACAATTAGGTTTTAGCATCTAGACTATAAATCCACTTAGCCCAGACATATGTTGAAAGCAATTCACAGAAGTTTAATTAAAGGAAATGGCATTCCAGAGACAGAGTAAGCAAGCAAATATTTGCATGTGTGAAAACACCAGCAAGCCTCTAAAAGAAACAGCTCTCTGAAAACTCTTGGGTTGAGAATTGCTACACACCATATGCAGTAACAGCACTGAGCACAGCCATGAGAAATACTGGGGGCAGATGAAGGTTATTAGGGGATATCACTGTGCCAGGCAGTGTGACCATTCGGCTCTAGTGCTAAAGCCATGGCTGTGGTAATAGCATGGCTTGACAGGGTCCATGCTGGGAGCAGTGCCTGTCAATATCTTCACTGAGAGAGGATGTGACAGAGCAGAGCCCTGCAGAAAAGGACTTGGGGATACTGGTAGATAAAAAGATGGACATTAACCACCAACGTGTCCAGCAGACAAGTGGCAATCTGAGCTGCACCAAAAGAAGCATGGACAACAGGTCAAGGGAGGTGATTCTGCCGCTCTGCTCTGGTGAGACCTCGTCTGGAGTACTGTGTCCAGACTGGGAGCTCCCAACACAAGGAGGACATCAACCTGCTGCAGTGGGTCCAGAGGAGGCCACAAAAATGATCGGAGGGCTGAAGCACCTTGCCTATGAAGACAGGCTGAGAGAACTGGGGATGTTCAGCCTGGAAAAGAGAAGGCTCCAGGGAGACCCTACAGCTACATTTCAGTATCAGGAAGGGAGTTACAGGAAGGCTGGTGAAGAGCTGTTGAGCTTACAAGGACAGGCTGAGAGAGTTGGGGTTGTTCAGCCCAGAGAAGAGGAGGTTCTGAAGAGACCTTACAGTAGGCTTGCGCTACCCAAAGGGGCATACAAGAAAGATGGGAAGGGGCTTTGTACAAGCACAATACATGTGGCAATAGGACAAGGGGCAATGGTTTCAACTAGAGCAGAGTAGATTTTAATAGAATATTAGAAAGAAGTTCTTTACTATGAGGGTGGTGAGACACTGGAACTGGTTTCCCATGGAGGTGGTGGAAGCCTCATCCCAGGATACATTCCAAGTCAGGTTTGATGGGGCTCTGAGCAACCTGATCAAGTTGGGGATGTCCCTGCTTACTACAAGGGGGTTGAACTAGATGCCCTTTAAAGGTCCCTTCCAACCCAATCCACTCTATGATTCTAGAGTCTACATTGATCATTTTAGCTTATGATGGAAGTGCTGTGAGTTAGAAGAATGTGCCACAGAAATGCTGCAGCAGCATTTCCAACCTCCAGTGCTATCAGAGTACGTAGCCCTGGCTTCCAGAAGCTCATTTAATAAGTATGTAAATGTTATCTTTCCACAGTGAATGGTGGAATTGCTTTTATTGATACAGGACCCAACCACAGTATGAATTATATTTGAAGCTCCTACTGTATTATGCTTTCCTTTCTTATCTTTGAAGTTAGTTTGCATGCTCTAGTGCAAATTGATGCAGTTTTGACTATTAGTAAAGATTCTCTTTGTTTACACAAACCCTTCCTGTCAAGTGAAGGGTTGTATGATCCAGTCAGAAAGCTGTTCACCAAGAAGCAGAACTGCTAATTAAAGCACAGGGAGAAATAAATAAAATACTTACAATTGTCAAAAAGAGGTTTAAAAACTCATAAGCAGGTAAAAATGATGAAAGCAGAGGAGTGTGATGGCAGAATTACAGCCCAGGGTGATGGGTGTCACAGACCACAGTGATGGGTGTTGTGGACCATGACAGATGAAATAAGGGCATGTTTTGACTCTCTTGAAGGACAAATGGCATCCAGTTTTAAACCCAGAATGCATTTTAATTAGCTGTTTTCCACATCTCTATTTTCCAGCATGCATATGCATTAGCTAAGGATTCAGCCCCCCTTGGATGCATGCTGCTTCATTCAGAAGCAAAGATGTCAGGCCACAAATGCACACAGGGAGATGCTGACATGTGTGATTAACTGTCTAGGAAGATCAAGGAGGGAACACATGATCCTCTCCCCTCTGCTGTGCCCTGAGTATTGTGGGCTCCCCAGTTCAAGAGATACAAAGAACAACTAGAAAGAGTCCAGTGGAGGCTACAGAGATACTAAGAGAACTGGAGCATCTCTGCAGAGAAGATGCTGAGTCCTGGGGCTGTTTAGAGCAGCCTGAGAGGGGATCATCTCAATGCTAAAAGGTGGGAGGCAAGAGGATGGGGCCAGACTCTCTTAAGAGGTGCCCAGCAACAGGACGAGAGGCAGCCAGCACAAACTAGAATGCAGGAGGTCCCACTTAAACCTAAGGAAAAACTTCAGCCCTAACTAAGAGAACTTTTTTGTATTCTCACAGATCTTGCAGTGCCATAAAAAAGTGATTCCTTTTTCATTGCATAAATGTATCTTTCTGTGAGCCATTTCATTTAATATAAAAACATACTCAACCAAAGTTAATGTACTATGAACAGAACTCTTAACAGTCAATAATGTATTTATCTCTAACACAGCCAAGCAGCCTCCAAATGTCTAACTTCTGCAAGCACACTTTATATTACACTGAGCATTTACTAAAATCAGCTGGGTTTATTATTTTTAAAGGCAACTAATTCATTAGAGTAGAATTGCTTTCCACATTTTAGGTCTGTTATTGCAAAGGTGTTCAGTATCAGTAACTGAGGCTCAACATTGAGAGAACTCAGACTTTTCACTCTCTGCAACTCCCCGAAAAGAGGTTGGAGCCAGGTGGGTGGTGGTCTCCTCTCCCTAGTAACGAGTGATAAGACAAGCACAAATGGCCTCAAGTTGCACCAGGGGAGGTTTAGGTTGATATTAGAAGAAACTTTTTGACTGAAAGGGGTCCCCAGGAAGGTAATTGAATCCCCATCCCTGGAGGTGTTTAAACAGCATGGAGGTATGGTGCTGAGGGGAATGATTTGGCACCAGACTTGGTAGAATTGAATAATGGTTGGAATTTGAGGTATTTTCCAATCTAAATGATTCTAGCATTTTCTCCCCATAGCAAAATTTCCTTCGTTCTCCTTCACTCTTGCTTCATTTGAAATCAGCACTTTTTGGAGTTAGAGTCTGCCAAACCTGGGTGACTCTCATGGCTACTGAAGGAAGACTGCAAGTGTGCTGCTTCTGCAACTTCTGGCATCAAAGGAGGAACTGCCCAAGGCTTCCTGGATATCTTTTCCCTTGGTTCTCTATCCCAGCTCTTTCCCATTCCCAGCACTTTATTTTGGGAAGGAGACAACAGAAATTAACCTTGGCAGCATTGCTAAGGACATGGCCACTCTTGCTCAGAGTTCTGTGCCTGACAGCAGGCAAATTTTCAGGCAAAAAAAAATCTCAGTTTGGTTATTACTTGCAGCTGATACTCCCCCACTCCCTTCACACTCCCCCAGCAATTAGTCACTGAGTTAAGGGTGCATTTCTGTCCATTCCTTTTGAGGTCTGTTTGCAGGTCCACTTCCCACCAATTAGCTCAACTCCTTGATGAACCTTTTACCTGCATTTGCAGCCTCTTGTGGTGAATGGAAGTAAGCTGCAGCTTGCTCTCAATAGGGATTTATCCTGTGTCTGCCTATCAGGAAATTTTGGTGACCTTTTAAAACCTCAGGGAATGGTGTACAAAGAATGGATAAAATCACCTTCAAACTGAAGCCAATGGCTCAGTGCTTTCAGAAAAAGAAGACAAGTGAAAATTTCTCAGTGGGGACACTGCCTAACTTTAAGAGCTGCATTTAGCTGTTCCTCTGCAAGAAATGAGGTGCTAATTTACTGGACTGATCATTGATTTATTAAGGGGGGGTAGTGGGGGTGGTGGAATGCCATTCTTCCCTAATAAATACTAATGAATGTCAACAATGCTCACACTATTATTTTCTGAAGTGATTCTTTCCTTCAGTTCTTCACTTCTTAATGGAGCAGAATAAAGCAGCACAACTTGAATTAATTGCTCTGTTCTTGCTATTGGCAGAGCATGATTACAGAATCACAGAAAGGTTTGGGTTGGAAGGGATCTTAAAATTCTAATTCCAACCCTCTGCCATAGTGAAGGACACCTTCCAACTAGACCAGCCTGCTCAAGGCCCCACCCAACCTGCCTTTGAGCACTTAAAGGTTTGGAGCCTCCACAACTTCCCTGGGCAGCCTGTTCCAGTGCTTCACCAGCCTCTTGGGGAAGAATGTCCTCCTAATGTCTTTTCTAAATAGAGCTTCTTCAAGAACACTCTGAAGCCCTCATCGGGTCACTCCATGCCTTTGTCTGAAGTCCCACTCCATCTCTTCTGTAGCCCACATCAAATACTGATAGGCTGCTCTTAGGTCTGCCTAAAGCCTTCTCTTCTCCTAGCTGAACAAACCCAACTCAGCCTGACTTCACTGCAGAGGTGCTCCAGCACTTTGGTCATGTTGGTGGCCCTGCTCTGGATCCGCTTTAACAGTTCCACATCCTTCTTGTGCCAAACACATTCCCATCACAAGCAGAAATGAAAGTTATTTTGTAGGGATAGTATAGATGATGAAATTAAAGATGGGACTTATATATATTCTTCCCATGTGCATTTCGCATTAAGCTACAGTATAACAGACTGTACCTTTAGCCTCACACAAGGGTAACTTGATTTTAGGTCATGGTTCATTAGAGCCTGTGCAGGAATTCTATTTGATATTGCATGGAAGATAGAAGCACTGAAAGAATAATTTTGTCACCGTTTGAAAAGTTCAGCATGCTAATGTGGCTGTGCGCTTCACGGCTTTCACCTTGCTTCTTATTGCCATCTCTTTTCCTTTACCCCAGCAGCAGTATCTATTCCTTTCAGGTCAAATCATTTTTATGAACATTGTGAGCCATCTATCTCAGCTTTTGAAGACTTAATATTTGGAAAAAACCTAAGCAAATGTGGTTTGATGTCACTCATGCATTAAGTACATCCGCATGTTTCAATTTCAGATTCTAAAAGTCAAGGGAGTCAAAGCTGGGTAGGCTTTGCTGACCTAGTTTATTTTGTGCTGATTTGATTTTGCTCATCTTTATTATTATGTCTGTACTTAGGACCAATATGAAGCTGAAGAGGCAATTTGCAGGTTTGCTGCCCCTGCCTCACGTCTGAGACTGAACATGCAGCTGCTGAGGAGTGTCGCGGCAACAGCAGACGCTCCTAAGTGCAGACACTCAACCATAGAGCAGATTCTGCTCCTGCTTGCACCCCAGGTGGACTGTGAGCAAGCTGGGTCAGTTTACCTGATCACCTAGAAGGCTGAATTGTTTGAAACTGAGAGACCACAGCTGAAAGATGAGTCTAGCTGCTGGGTCACGTTTCCAGATTTCAATGAAAGCACCTATGCAGAAAGTGACTTCTTAGTGACCCCCCCAAGATAAAATAGCAATTCACAGGTAATAGCCATATGAGATTCTTTTTCTTCCCTCTGTTGTGCTGTGCAATATAAACACATTAATTTAATAGGACATTTTAAAGTCAAGGAAACACACAGAATCCCAGCATGGTGGGAGCTGGAGGGGACCTATGAAGGTGTAATCCAAGCCCCTGCTAAAGCAGGGTCACCCACAGCTGGATGTCCAGGATTACAATGTCCAGGTGGTTTGGAATCTCCCCAACTTCTCTGGGCAGCCTGCCTCAGGGCTTCTATGCTCCAGTTTGTGTCTGTAACCTCTTGACCTGTCACTGGGCATCACTGAAAAAAGACTGGCCCCATCCTCGTGATACTCCTATGTTGTTATTGTCATTTTGGTAACAGACAAATCATTTTCCTTTGCAACCAAGTAGGGAAGGTATAAGTAGTCCTTCATGAAAAGATGTTACCAGCAGTGGTTGTCATTCTACTGATGACTAAGAGTACTCAAACCATTACAGGAATACAAATGGAGCATTTGAGCAGGTTGCAAACTTGGTGCAGAAGAGAGAGATTCAAAACAAAACAACAAAGTTAAAATCATCAAAAAGAAATCTTGGCCCCTTTGGAAAAGTAGGGTTACCTAATTTAGAGATGCTTGTGAGTTTCACTGAAATATGGAATCATTAAGGTTGGAAAAGACCTCCATGATCATCAAGTCCAACTGTCAATCCAACACCACCATGCTCACTAAACCATGTCCTGAAGTTCAGTGTCTAGATATTTTTTTGAACACCTGAAGGGACAATGACTCCACTGCCTCCCTCAGCAACCTGTTCCACTGCCTGACCACTCTTTCAGGAAACACATTTACCATAATATTCAACCTAAACCTCTCCTACTGCAGCTTGAGGCCATTTCCTCTTGTCCTAAAACTTTGTAATTTATGATAACATCCATCCTGTGTCTGGTTTAATTCTTTTTTCCACAGTGGTAATATCTAGAAATGCTTTTTTTGTGTGGTTGTTTCTATTTTACATTGCTAGCCTGGAGCGTTCATTTTCTTTGTAAGCTCACTAAGGTGGTTGGTCTGTTTGACAGTACTAGTTATTTGCAAGACTTGCATAAAGTGTGTGAAAATTCGAGATTCAAATTCTGCTCAGGAGTAAGACCCTGAAATGTGGTTCCTCAGCATGCTTGTTAATGTAAGAATTAATAAGGTTTGATGTCTAAACTCTTGGCCAAGACATTTTAATGAAACAACACTTGGATATCTGGATATCCAAACATCCAAACTTTGGATATCCAAACATCCAAACTTTGGATATCCAAACATCCAAACTTTGGATATCCAAACATCCAAACTTTGGATATCCAAACATCCAAACTTTGGATATCCAAACATCCAAACTTTGGATATCCAAACATCCAAACTTTGGATATCCAAACATCCAAACTTTGGATATCCAAACATCCAAACTTTGGATATCCAAACATCCAAACTTTGGATATCCAAACATCCAAACTTTGGATATCCAAACATCCAAACTTTGGATATCCAAACATCCAAACTTTGGATATCCAAACATCCAAACTTTGGATATCCAAACATCCAAACTTTGGATATCCAAACATCCAAACTTTGGATATCCAAACATCCAAACTTTGGATATCCAAACATCCAAACTTTGGATATCCAAACATCCAAACTTTGGATATCCAAACATCCAAACTTTGGATATCCAAACATCCAAACTTTGGATATCCAAACATCCAAACTTTGGATATCCAAACATCCAAACTTTGGATATCCAAACATCCAAACTTTGGATATCCAAACATCCAAACTTTGGATATCCAAACATCCAAACTTTGGATATCCAAACATCCAAACTTTGGATATCCTAATGAAACAACACTTGGATATCTGGATATCCAAATATCCAAACTTTGGACATCAACACCACTTTGGATATTTTCCTCTTTTTAATATACTCAGAATTCTAGTTTTACTTTGAAAGTAATCCAGAAATGAACATTGTTAAGACTCTAATAGATAATGAAGAAAAGCATGTGAAAATACTTGCAAAAAGCATACAAAATACCACCCATGATTTTACCTTTAAATATCCAAAAGAACCTTTTCTATTAACTTTGCCCCAAATCTCAACAAAGTGAACACAACACATCCTATTCACTGCTTCCTTAAGAGCATCTAGGATGCTGTGGTTCTACTCCACAGCCATGAAGTAGCATTTGGGACAAGAGAAAATGGCCTCAAGTCACATAGGTTGGATATTAGAAGGAATTCCTTTACTAAGAGGATTCTCAAAGCCTGTAAAAGACTCCCCAGGGGGCTGGTTGAATCCTCACCCCTGGAGGTGTTTCAAAAACATGGAGATGTGGTGCTGAGTGACATGGTTTAGCACCAGGCATGATAGAGTGAAATAATCATAGAATTATGGAATGCATTTTGATGGAAGGGACATTTAATGGTTAGGCCGGATGATCTTAAAGTTGTTTGTTTGTTTTTTTCTATATGAAATGATTCCATGATTCTATTTAGCAATGGAGATAAGGATAATCATCTCCATAACCTGAACTAGAAGAGCTTCCACGGCCTCCAGTGCTAGGAACTAGAAGATGTTTTGAAGCCCAGTCAGGAGCCCTGGCACTTATGCTGGAGGAAAAGATTCCTGTTATCAGTCCTCACCATATTTCTTAGCCTTCCATTATGTTTTGGTTCACAATGATAGGCTGAATTGTCAAGAGCCTAAATTTTCTTATCTATGTCCAGTAAAGACAGAGAAGGGAACCTGCTCAAATGCTTGAGAAACAAAATGATTGCCTGCTTATTGGTGCTTACATCTCACTGATGACTGCTGCTGTGTTCTTTACTACATGAAAAGGTTCTCGAGTGTCCATTTATTTGCCTGCTAATTTCTCAGAGCACGTATTTCATACATGCATAAATTAATTTCAAGAGATAAAGCAGCAAATGGAATCTTATCCTCCATAGCAGATGCTTGGTTAAAGCATCTCTCTGGTAAGGCAACAGGGGTACTCCTGGTTATTGAGCAGCAGTCTGCAGTTTTGTTCCAGTATCATAGCTGCTTCTTAAAATTTAAAAGCACAGAACTGTTTTGGTAGGAAAGACCTCTAAGATCAACCATTCTTTAGCTCTACCAAGGCTGGTGCTAAACCATGTCCCTCTGCAGCTCTCTGCCTCTTTGGAACACCTCCAGGGATGGGGATTCAACCACCTCCCTGGGGAGCCTGTTTTGGTCTTTGAGAACCTTTTCAGTCAAAGAAGCTTCTTCTAAAATCCCATCTAAACAAATAGGGCCAAGGGTCAACAAAAAGCCACAGGCTCATGCTTCCAGGGAGCTACCACTGAATTCTAGAAGCATTTATATCAGTACAGACCTTCAGAATTATCAAGTCCAATCATTAATACAGCCCTGCCACATGCACCAGCAAACCATGGAGACCCACAAAAGGCAGGCAAAGATGACTTCTCTTTTAGAATTAGCAACTTACAGAGAAGACCAGAGAGAGAACTGTCATGCTGATGTCCAGCAGCATCTTAGGAAAAAGCTGACAGCTTTATTTTGCTATTGGAAAGATTTGCTCTTCCCCTCAGCTCCTGAAGAGCTAGTACATTACAAATGACTTTTTCTCCTTGTCAGGACATGCATTCCAAGTTGCAGCACTACTAGCCAAGCCTGACTGGCTATTTTTCTTGGAATCAAGTCTCAGTGGTGAGATTGAACTGGGAAAAGCAGCTGTCTGATGTCCTTATATGCTGCTGTTTGCTGGGTTTTGAAGTGAATACATTTTAATGCCACCAGTCCCCACTGTTTTTAACAGAAGAGCCTGCCAGGCTTGCACAGTCCTGCAATTAACCCCGTACTGTAAATTGGCTGGATCATTTAAGGCCAAGGAACAGTGTCTTTGCTTAAGGGAATGCTTAATGGGGAAAGGAGAAGTCCTTTTGTAACAGTAAAATGCCACTCAAAGATTAAAAGCTCATTTACATACACGAGGATACTACACAAAGACTTCACAATCGTTTTTACTACCTGTGCTGAACAAGGAGGTGATGGTGCCTGGTCTAGGAGAAGGACACACAGGATGTCTAAATCACAGGTAGAAAGTCAAACTGCAGGATAAACAGACTTTTCACAACTGGAACCACCCCTGGAAGCTCAGGTGGCAGCAACAGCACAGCTGGGAAAGTCTTGGTACCAGCTTACAGCTCACCTTGGTGTTTACCCAGCCAGGTGACTGTGAAATGCACATTTCCATGTCCTGCTCTTGCAAAGAACAAATGAATACTAAAATAAAGGATTCCAGAGTTTGGTTAAAGGGAAGAATGTCTTTTTGTGATCACTTGATAAAGTTCTCTCTGCCCAACCTTGACAGACAGGTGAACAGCACACAGATAAGCACACACCCATTGCCACTGATACTTCATGAGCTAATGCAACTAATGGCCCTGAATTATTTAACTTCTTTAAAAGGGCATTGAAAAAGCTCAGAAACGCACTGATGATGTTCCAGCAGTAAAGAGATGCATCTGGTAGTTTTCTCTCTGCCTGTAGCCCAAAAGAGGTTACAAAGATGCTGAGGGGACTGGAGTGCTTCTCCGAGGAGAAGAGGCTGACAGACCTGGGGCTGCTTAGCCTGGAGAAGAGCAGCCTGAGAGGAGATCTCAATGCTCATTAATAGCTGAAGGACAAGGGTCAAGAGGATCCAGCCAGACTCTTCTCAGTGGTGCCCACTGATGGGACAAGGGGAATGGGTACAAAGAAGAAAGAAAGGAGGTTTCACCTAAACAGAAAGAAAAACTTTTCTGTGAGGATGCTGGAGCCCTGGAGCCATCTGCCCTGAGAGGTTGTGGAGTCTCCTTCACTAGAGAAATTCTAAACTTGCCTGGACACTGTGGTCCTGGGCAACCTGCTGTGAGTGACCCTGCATTAGCAGAGGGTTGGACTAGGGACCTTTAGAGATCCCTTCCAAACTCCACCATGCATGGGATTCTATGATTTCTGCTTGGCACACAGGGGTGCCTTTAGTTTATATACAGAAGAGATAACGTTCTTGTGTATACCTATATCATTCAGCACAGAGGGTCTTGCTGCTCCATTTAATCTGATCTGCACTAATAAGAGCCTGCATGGAACTAAACAGGACAACTTCTTGAGAGATGATAGCAGTATTTTGTTCACAAATGAACTAAAACTAACAAGATCCCAAGATAAATTAAGCTATGCCCCTGCTGAGCAGAATGGATGAAAGCTTCTTCTGCAAGGGTTCTTTCCTCAGAGGTTCCATCCCTCCTCTCAAGCATTTCTCCTTTCAGACTGCTGCTCCCTTCCCCCAGGCACAACCCAGCAGCAGTCGAAGTTGAGAGAAAAAAGTCCCTTCTAAGAGTCAGAAGGATTTCAGGCTTTCTCCACCCATGAGAACTTAATATCTGGCACTTCATATGGAACGTGGACCGTGACCCAACTGGAAATTGGTTTCAGGGAGCACAAGGGTTTTCTTTTGTTGATGAGGCTGCTGCAGCAGCTGCTGCTGCTGTGAATTTTCTTTCCCCACTGACTGGGGAGGAACCTCGAACCAATCTGCTTTACTTCTTCCTTCCCATTGTGCTGCATTGAGAGCCATGAATTCTTGATAATAACACTGACATTCCCATGGCAGATCAGACAATTTGTCTCTCTTTTCTCTCTCTCTATTTTTTTTTTCTTCTTTTCCAGTGACACTGTGTTAAGGAAGAGTTCTGAAGGCACAACCAGCACTAACATATGAGTTACAAACATCAGCCTGTTTGCATGATGGCCACTCTGCTCCCAGAGTGCCCACCATGTCAAATCTGGAAGGTCTCCTGTGATGCAAACCATGTGTTACCATGACTTGCAGTGTGCTGTGTTCCATAGAGCAGCAATGGATATCAAATGAGGAATAAATGACCTGATGAGCCTCAGCACTGAGCCTTACAGCAGGCTGACTCCAGAGCATATTCAAATTGAAATAAAGGAAGCTACACTACACAAAAAACCCATCGTTCTGGGACCAATAAAGATTAAAGCTAGAGTTCCAAACCCAAGCCATCTGTTAAGCAAGGGCCATTTGAGACAGCTATGGGACTTGTCAAAGAATAATGCTCTGGTCAGGATGCATTTTCATTCTTTTCATATTTCTACACTCCAAACACTTTCATTTCACACAGCCTGTGCAGCCTAGAAATTGTTAGTAAGAGGATGTAACAATCTCTAATACTCAGAGAAACATTCAAATAACCTTTTAAAGAGTAAGGTGAACCTCATGAAGTTCAAAAGGCAGACACAGAGTCCTGCACCTGGAGAGAAATGACTACCTGCACAAATAGAGGTGAGAAACTGACCTGCTAGAAGGTAGCTCTGTGGAGAAGGACCTGGGATTGCTGCTGGACCACAAGCTCACAGCAAGCCAGCAGTGTGCTCTAGTGGCCAAGGTGGCCAATAGTCTCCTGGGGTGCACTAAGAAGAGTATGGCCATCAGGTCAAAGGAGGTTCTACTCCTCTTCTACTCTGCCTCAGAGAGGCCACCTCTGGAGTACTGGGTCTAGTTGCAGGCTTCCCAGTTTAAGAGGCAGGGAACTGCTGAAGACAGTGCAACAGAGGCTGCAGAGATGCTGAGGGCACTGGACTGGCTCTGTGAGGAGGAGAAGCCCTGGGACTGTTGGAGAAGAGCAGACTGAAAGGGGATCTTCTCAATGCTGATCAACAGCTATAGGGTGGGGTGGGGGGAAGAGGATGGGGTCAGACTCTTTTCAGTGATGCCCAGTGAGAGGACAGGGAGCAATGGCACAAACTGGCTCACAGGAGGTTCCATCCAGACATAAACTTCTTTTGCTGTGAAGGTGCTGGAGCTCTGGAGCAGGCTGCACAGAAAGGTTGTGGAGTCTCCTTCTCTGGAGACTTGGACACAACCTTGGGCAACCTGCCGTGAGTGATTCTGCTTTAGCAAGGGGGCTGGACTAGGGGGTCTCCAGAAATCCCTTCCAATCCCACCAATCTGATAATTAATACCCATAGGAGTTAGAAGCCATCAGTGGAGGCATCAGTAACCACGATGTTGCTACAGAGAAGTCTAAACATACAAAAGTTTCATTAGAAAGGAGACAAGCAGGAAAGTGGAGTGACTGCCTTCAGATGTGAGATGTGTTATCTTCAGCTTAATCTGGAGAAAACTGTCTTGCATCCAGTGCTGGGATATGAAAGGAAAGTAATCAGTGCCCTGTTTTAGCTGATCATTTGTCAGACACGGTGATGGGCTTCTGTTTGGCTCCTTAGGCAATTTCTCTTCCAGGGCAGGTTGGGTCTCTTGGCTACTCTAATAACCACATCTCTATTGATTTCTGGGAAAGAGGCATATTGATCAGCCCTGACAACTGGAAAGGTGAGGTGATGTGTTTGACATTGTCAAGCCACCACAGCCTGAGATCAAGGCACTCTTCTTGCTTGCTGAAGCTTGTTTCATCTGTTCTTACAAGCACGTTAAAATCCTCACGTGTGGGGTTTGGATTTCTCTACAGGAAGATAGAAATGGGCTAATGATGCACATTAGTGAAGATCTAATAAGATATGATGATAATCTCTTATCCTCGGAGTTGAAATGGCATTTCCTAACTATCATTACATACTGACAGGGCAGAAGAATTACTCTGCTGAAGTGTATGGAGCACTAGCCACTGTAGTAACAGTAGAAACAGAATCCCAGTTCCACTGACTGCTGCAAAACCTGGTTTTAAAATCCTACATTATGGCACTGACACGGAGAATAATTTCCCCTGCTTTGTGTGGTAGAGTTTCAATCCCACACTCTTGAGAGATAGTGACATGTTGGTGAAGATAGCATTGATAAGTTTCCCCCTGGGGGATTCTTTGGACTCCTTGTGCTCCTGCAAGCAATTTTTTTGTGTTTTGGTTTTTTGTTTTTTTTTTTTTGGTCAGGATCAAGAGTTTACCTCCCTGCCTGGCAATGCTGGCCTGCCAGACCAGATTGCTAGCACAGCTCTTTTCAGAAGCCTCAGCTGACTCTGGAGCATCTCCAAAAATAGCTGAGCCTCCTCTCCAAACAGTTCTGCCAGGAAGCCTCACTGGGAGCTCCTTCCTCTTTTCTTGGGAGCTCCTGTGTGAGTGATGCTTTCCAGCATGCTCCTACCTGAACAACACTGCAGAATCCTAGAATTGTTTCAGCTGGGTCACTCAGTCCAACCACCATGGCCATTAAAACATGTCCCCAAGTGCCATGTACACAGGTTTCTTGAACACTTCCAGGGATGGTGACTCCACCACCTCCCTGGGCAGCCTGTTCCAATGCCTGGCCAGCCTTTCAATGAAGAGAGTTTCCCTAATATCCAACCTAAACCTCCTCCTCTGCCACAATTTCAGGACATTTCCTCTCTTTCTATCACCTGATACTAGGGAGAAGAGCCTGACCCCCCACCTCACTACAACTTCCCTTCTTGCCATGAAGAATGCTGAAACACAAAAGGAAGTTCAAAATAACGGACTGAAAAAGTGGGTTTAGAATGAGCACACTGCAGGGTCTGAATCTTTATCACATGGAGCCCTTTTCTCCATGTGAGCCAAAAGCATGTTGTCAGTTGGCTGTGTTGCTGAATCCTAGCTCTCACATGTAGCCTCTTCCACAGTGATCACATTCCAGAGGCCCAGAGGACTGCCAGCTCCACAGGTGATGTTTGGTATAAGAGTTTGAAAACCTTGGAGTTCACTGGTAAAAATCAAACTTGGTTACACTCTCTACACCTAGGGGAAAGCAGAAATTTCTGCCCTAGTGAGACCATACTGGAAGCACTGTGTGCAGTTCTGGGCTGCCCAGCTCAAGAGGGGCAGGGAACTACTGGAGAGAGTGCAATGGAGAGTGAAGGTGATTAAGGGACTGGAACATCTGATGAGGAAAGGCTGAGAGACCTGGGGCTGTTTGGTCTGTAGAAGAGAAGGCTGAGAAGGGGTTTGATCAATGTTTACAAATATCTGAAGGCTGGGTGTGAAGAAGATGGGGTCAGACTCTAATCAGTGGTACCCACTGACAGGACAGGGGACAGTGGATACAAACTGGAACAAAAGGAGTTCCGCCTTAGCATGAAGAAAAACTTCTTTACTGTGAGGGTGCTGGAGCCCTGGAGCAGGCTGCCCAGAGACTTTGTGAAGTTTCCTTCTCCAGAGGCTTTCAAAATCTGTTTGGACATTTTCCTGTGTGACCTGCCCTAGGTGACCCTGTTATTTAGGGGATTGGCCTTCATCTCCAGAGGTCCCTACCGACCCCTACCATTCTATGATGCAATGAAATTTCTTTCTGTAGCTGGCAAAGCATGAAAATCAACCCACCAGCAGAGGATGAAGCCAGACATTTTTAAGCTAGAAATGAAGTTCAATTGAGTTCATTAACTTTTGGCACAATTCTCTGAGAGTTATGTTAAATTCCTCTCCACTAAAAATGTGGATAGTGAAAAAAGAGATCTTTGCTATAACATATGCTCTGAATAAACAGCAAATGCCAGGCATGTTCTATAGAGGAGGTGAGATCAAATGGTTGTAAAAATCCCTTCTGGCTTGATATTCTGCTTTGCAAATAAAAGATACTGGATAGCCTTGAACACAGCTTGGAAGCTTTAGTGATGCAGAAGGTGACTGATTTTCCACTTGCACTTGCTAAGCAATGAAAGGAAGTTGTAGTGAGGTCTGTCTCTTCTCTCAAGTGTCAAGTGACAGGACAGGAGGCAGTGTCCTGAAATTGTGCCAGGGGAAGGGTAGGTTGAATATTAGGAAACGATGTCTTTCCAGAAAGTGTGGTCAGACATTGCAACAGGCTGCCCAGGGAGGTGGTGGAGTCACCATCCCTGGAGGTGTTAAAAAATTGTGTGGACACAGCAGTCCGGGACGCGGCAGTCCGGGACGCGGCAGTCCAGGACATGGCTTGATGGCCTTGGTGGCCTTAGGTCCACAGCTGGACTCGACGAAGTCTTTTCCAACCTTAATGCTGTGATTGTATGATTCCCTAAGATGGATGCCCCTTCATTTCTCTACAAACAGCACTGGATTCTTCATTGTGTTGGGAAGTGGATCTTAGGGCTGCAATCTTTGTGTCATGCCACAGGACTGCAGTTCTGCCTCTCCCAGGCTTCTCTGCTTCTCGTGTTGCACAGAAGGTATTTTTAAAAGCCTCTGTGGGGTAGATGGTAACTGAGGGATTTTACAGATCCTTGTGCTACACAGATAGAGACACTCCGCAACCACTTAACCTTGTAACGTAGTTCTCTTTGATATTAATGGAAATATTTTCAGAAAGAGGCTCAATTTGTGCTAAGTGAAACAAACATTTGATATTTTTCTGCCTGGGTCACAGATCATGATCTCTGCATTAGAAGTACTTGAAAATGGAGCTATAGAAGAGATGTTTACACTACAGTTAGGCTACAACATATCTCATTCCAGCACAAACACCACATTTAACTGACTACAGACTAGTAGTGCATGATTCACTACTAGTTTGCAGATAGTGATTGACCTTTAAAGGGAAATGAGAAGAAACCTGATATTGATGGTCAGAAACACACACTAAAACCTGTTGTACAGTGTGGACCTGCTGGGTAAGGTGCAAAAAGATCTGCAAGCTGTGAAGCTCTTAATGAGTAACTCCCTTATAAAACTGATTTCCTATTCTGTATCAGATGCATATTTTATTGATGACTTACTGTGCTCACCTCTGCCTTATCAGCAATGACCATGCCTCCAGCTGCTGCCTCTTCTTTATGTCTTAAACTCAGCCATTTTCTGCACAAAGAGAGGTATTGCAGGCCCTGACCTAACAGAGCTCACAGCTGTTAGCCTGCCTTACTGATGGATGAACTGAGCAAACTAATTGTTGTGGAGCCTCTGTCTCTGGAGCCATTCCAAACCCACCTGGATGTGTTCCTGTGTGATTTACACTAAGTGATCCTGCTCTGGCAGGGGAGTTGGACTAGATGATATCCAGAGGTCCCTTCCCAACTCCACCATGCTAGGATTCTGTTAAACCCTGCCTTCAGCCAGGATGTGTTTACCTCAGAAAGAGAAGCAGCCTGGAGGACAGGCATGAAGTGAGGCAGTACAAAGTATTTTTGCATTGTAAAGCAGAATTCTTCTGCTATTCCCAAGAAATAACCCATTACTCAAGCCACCTAATTAAGTGATTCTCCAGCTGTGATCACATGCTCCTCTTGAGATAGCTGGAGCTGAGTAAGAAGCAGAATAAACTCTTATCAGTGAGCTCTCCTGTGATGAGGCACAGAGAGACAATGATTGTGAATGAGCTGGGAACTAAACTCATGATGAAGAACTTAATTTGTCATTCTGTACATAATCCATTATGCCTGCTCAGACCTACCATACAGGAAGATTATCTTTAAGACTCCAAGATCAGAAGTAGTGCAAATGCAGGAGGGAAAAGGTACTGATGTAGTGTGAATTCACCCTGCCAGTTCTGACTTGCGCCAGAGACAATAATAGATCAACTTTGGGTAGGCAGGATACATTCAGTGCTGTCTACACAATGCTAGCTTTGGGACAGTTATAGAAAGAAGGACAGCAGGTGGAACAGGAGCCAGTGTGTGCCCAGGTGGCCAAGACGGCAAGCAGCATCTTAGCCCTGATCAGCAAGTGTGACCTGCAGGAATAGAGAAGCAATTGTCCTACTGGACTCAGCACTGGTGAGGCCACACCTCCATCACAAGGGCCAGTTTTGGGCCCCTCACTCCAAAAGAGATACTGAGGTGCTGGAGCATGTCCAGAGAAGAGCACAATGCTGGGGAAATGTCTGGAGAACAGGTTTCGTGAAGAAGAGCTCAGGAAATTGTGGATGTTTAGCCCAGAGAAAAGGAGGCTGAGGGGAGACCTTCTCACTCTCAACAACTCCCTGAAAGGAGGTTGGAGTGAGGTGGATGTTGGTCTCTTCTCTCAGGCTTCAAGTTGCACCAGGGAAGGTTTAGGTTGGATATTAGGAAAAAGTTCTTCACTGCAAGAATGGTTAAGCAATGGAAGAGGCTGCCCAGAGAAGTGAAGAGTGACTGTCCCTGGTTTAAAAATGTATAGACCTGAGACATCAGGACATGGTTCAGTGGTGGACTTGATGCTATGAAGTTAATGGTTGGTCTGGATAACCTTGGAGGTCTTTTCTGATCTTAATGATTCTATGATTCTTTGCAAAACTTGCCACTGTGGGAAGGAAACACTGCAGATGGAACCAACATTTCCTTGCTGGGGAAAGAGCAAGGGCAGAACACACACAGAGGAAACTTTCCTTGTGCAACAGGGATCAGAATGGTTTCTCCTCTGTGATCCCTGCAGCCAGACTTTGGCAGTGGGTTTTCTGCAAATGGAATTTCAAGGTATTTCAGATGAGGCACTACTTCCCTCCATGCTTCAAGGGAGATGACACAAATATCTACACAATGAATTATAGGGTGTTTTCTAACATCTGATGAGTTCCACCAGGCTGAACAAATCTCTGTGGCACTGAAGCATTCCAGACAGGTGACAGCAAAAGATCAAGCTCTTTGGAGGAGACAATCTTCCCTTTCTCTGTGCTACAATGCAGGGTATAGATGGAATAGAATACATACATTTTTTTTATTTCCCTGTACAAATCATGTCCAGTAAATTGCCAAAAGCCAATAGTTAAAGCATTACACTGTTCATTACAAAAGTAATGAGAAATACATTTTTTAATGAAGGGCCACTGAGTGAAACACAAAACCATGCCTTTGAATATAGAGCTACTGTAAATATGGTATCTTGAATGATAGTTAACTGACAATTAATACATAGACTATTGTTTAATTAATGTTTGCTGGTAAATCATTGACCTTTCTAGTCACTATACTTCATTATTCTCAAAATCATCAATGTGACAGCTGGTGATGTTGCCAGTTATCCTAATTCACCTATAATGGGTTCACATCAAACTTGAAACAAATCAAATTGATCAAAATATAGCTCTAAGTGTGTTGGGGAGGAAGTTGATGGCTATGAATTGGTTTTTAATAAAACTGAGCATTCCCTCAAACACTTTGGCCAAAAAGTGCTGCTTTTGTTGGCTCTTTGAATTCTGCATCTCACTTCCAAATCACTTCCCCCCCTTACCTTTCTCTGCCTTATCTCAATTTTAACTACTTTTTGTGTGTGTGTGTTTGTGTTCATTTATGTAAAATAAGAGATTGTTCAGCCAGAGAGAGAGAGAAACATAAAATAGTTTTAAGATTATCAGATCTGACCATTATCTAACTCTACCAAGTCTAGTTCTCAACCATACTCCTCAGCACCACATCTTTGTCTCTAGGGATGGGTGTTCAAACACCTCCCTGGGCAGCCTGTTCTAATCTCTGAGAATCCTTCCAGTGAAGGAGTTTCTTCTAATATCCAACCTAAACCTGCCCTGGTGCAAGTAGCATCTGTCTGCCTGTCTTTCTGTGCTGGCAGCTCCATAGTGACCAGAACAATAGCTGCCAGCACAGTGAGTGGCATTTCAGTTACGAGGTTCAGCATGAATAATGGAAGATTAAAACAGCCTTCTGAAACCTTGTCCCACCACTCCTCCACCAGTTCAGCAAATGGCTGTCTGGAGCATGGCAGAGGACTTCAATTAGGTCATGCTAATTCCTCATCTCACAATGCTTCAGGGAAAGTACCAAAACTCAATAGATGGTAACGCTGCAGTAAATATGATGCCTGCAGTCTCCAATTGCTTTCCATAACTCACTTGTTTAAGTCACAATCTCTGCAACAATTCCCAAGCCTCTCAATCAAACTGAGGACTTTTTTTGTGCACTGAGACTCATGTGGGTGCTCAGAAGGCCTCAGGACTTTTGTAACTTTCTTTCACATGTGTTGGTTGCCACAGACATAGCCTGTAATTTTAAGTGCACTACAAACTCAGCTTTAAAAAGATATCAAATGGCATATCTTTCCTCATGCTGTTGAGTAGGGACAGAGGCAAAGCACAGAGCAGGGAACCTGCTGAATTGGGGTTCCTCAGGAAAAGCTGGCAGAAAAGGAGGACCGCAAGTGAAACCTGAGCCAACAATGCCATGAGAATGACAAAAGCCCTACACATGCTTACCAACAAAAGGGAGCTTCCAAGAGAGGTGTAGTAGTTCTGTTTCAGCCTCTGGTCACAGAATCAAAGAATCTTAAAGGTTGGAAAAGACCTTGAAGATCATCCAGCCCAACTGTTGACTCAATGGTTGGGTCACTAAACCATCTCCTGAAGTGCCACGGCAACAGTTTTTTAACACCTCCAAGAACAGCAGCTCCACCATCTCTCCCTGGGCATCCTGTTCCAATGTCTGACCACTCTTTCAGGAAAGAATTTTTTCTTAATATGCAACTTAAACCTCTCCTAATGCAACTTGAAGCCATTTCCTTTTATCCTGTCTATGGTTACCTGGAAGAAGAGACTAACCCCTGGTCCCAACCTCCTTTCAGGGAGCTGTAGAGAGCAATGAGGTGTCCCCTCAGCCATCTCCTCTCCAGACTAAACAACTCCAGGTCTTTCAGCTGCTCAGGAGAGCTGTTCTCCAGACCCTTCACCAGCTTTCCTTCCTTGGATGTGGTCTAGCAATGCATTGTCCTTCATTACCAAAAGATGTCTTTCATTATCAAAACAATCTCAAATCCAACAACTACCAAAACAGGAGGTAAGGAGGAAGAGAAGTTTAACTGGAGAGGGACCAGTGGTTAACAGTGACTATTCAGATGTCCACAAAACACAACTTGAAAAGAAGACAATAATTTTTCAGTATTTAGCTTAAGGAAGAAAATATTAAGTGACATGATAACAGATTTGCTTGCAATCCAGACACCTTCAAAGCCCAGGAGAGCAGTCTGCATTGCATTCATGCAGTGAGCAGGCATTCAGCTAGAGCAAGGAAAATCCAGACAAGTCCTTGGTGAAACCATCCTGATGGGAAGGGCTGTGAAGTCCAGGAGGAGGCAATCTGAGGAAGCTGTAGAGCCCCCATGTCTAATATCAGCTTAGAAAAGCACCTTTTCAGTAAAGACAGAGCAGCAGCTATCACAAAAGGAACACAATGAGCTCTTAAAGGTCTTGCAGATCTTTCTGTTCTGTACTTTACTGTAGCCCAAAGTCAAGTGAGGAAAACACACTGTACTTTAAAAACTGGAATTCTTTCCTGCTTGTGTCTGTCTTGCCTGTGTACTACATGGTAAAAGACAGGTATCTTTTGATTTGAATGAGAGATGTTGAATTTTATGTATCCACAAAGAACATTTTCCATCTGGGATCTATAACCATATCTCGCCTCAGGACCTATCCTTCAGTCCAGCTATATTAGTAAGGCGGCCTGAAGCAGATCCAGAGCTGTCTAAACTTGAGGTTTCTCCCCTTCTTGCACAAGTGAACACACATGGGCTTGTTTGTGGTATTGCTTTCTTTGCTAACTGGCATTTGACACTACTCCTTAGCCTTCTACTCATTATCTAGTGATGATGGATGTGTGACCTGTGACCAAACCTAGCCACTAAATACCAGCATCCTGACAGAGCTGCATATGTAATGGCTGGTCCATGTGCTGCTTAATATTCTGCCTCAGTCTTAACAGAAGAAAACCTACCAGGATTTAGGGTTTGTAACATATATATTAAAAATAAATCATGTCAAGCAGAGTGACAGGAGCATGCCATCATGTGTGCCCTCGGGATAAAAAAAGCTCTCCAAACAACCCACAGGGAGATTACAGAGGGACTGGGTAAAAGAATAAGACCCATATGGGCCTGCCCCCGACCAAATGTTAAGACAACAAATACTGCTGTGTAAAGATAGAAGCAAACCAAAGAGAAAATCAAAACCAAGAGAGACAAACAGGAGCTTACATAACAAGTTGGAACATGAAAAGCTGGAAAGAAAAGAACAGCTGAGCAATAGCAGATCATAAGCTCCACTCAGAACATTTGACCTGCAAAAAATATTAAAACCAACCATCTAACCAACTCCTGTGTTCCCAATTCTACTGGGATTATTCTATTTTCTATTGCATTGGGATATTCTATTTTATCTTAATGGAATTATATCATAAAATGGTTTGGTTTGGATGAGATCTTAAACAGCATCTAGTTCCAAACCCTTGGCCAGGGACACCTTCCACTAGACAAGGTTGCTCAAGGCCTCATTCAGCCTAGCCTTGAACATCTCCAAGGAGGGGACATCCATGACCTCCTGGGCAACCACTCTCACTGTAAGGAATTTCTTCCTGATATCCAGTCTAAATCTGCCCTCTTCCAGCTTAAATCCATTCTCTCTTATCCTATCACTAAAAGACCTTTTAAAAAGTCCCTCTTCAACTTTCTTGTAGCCCCCTTCAGGTACTGGAAGGTTGCTGTAAGGTCTCCCCAGAGCCTTCTATATACTAATGGAGGAAAATACTATGCAACTCAGTTTGTAGTCAGAGTCCTGAACCCATTTGGACAATGCACTGTCCCACACTGTGTACACTGGAAGTGTACATAATATTCCAGACCCTACTCAAAAGGAGAGTTGTGTTTCAGACTTGATGAGGTGATATGATGGTCCTCAGAGATATATTTTGTCTCATTTTTTGTCCCTAATTCAACATGGATGAATCTTAGAATTACAAAATCATTAAGGTTGAAAAAGACCTCCAAGATCATTGAGTTCTACTGTTAACCCAATGCTGCCAGGTTCATAACTAAGCCAAAGTGTCATGTCTACACATCTTAAAAACACTTCCAGGGACAGTGACACACCACTTCCCTGGGAAGCCTCTTCCAGTGTTTAACCACTCTTTCAGTCAAGAAATTTTTCCTAATATGCAATCTAAACCTCCCCTGGTGCAACGTGTGAATGCTTCCTCTCGGATGTTGTTTGTCCCCCAAGAGAAGAGACCAACACCCACCTCACTATAAACTCCTTTCAAGGAGTTGCAT
Organism: Semnornis frantzii; assembly: GCA_013399775.1. Taxonomy (NCBI): domain Eukaryota; kingdom Metazoa; phylum Chordata; class Aves; order Piciformes; family Ramphastidae; genus Semnornis; species Semnornis frantzii. The sequence goes on along the minus strand of VWYK01027581.1, from coordinate 21,197 downwards.
AAAGCTAGAAGATCTCTCATCCTCCTCTCCACATTAAACAATCCCTGTTCCCCCAGTTGCTCCTCACAAGATTAGTTCTCTAGACCCTTCACCAGCTTCATCACGCTTCTTTGGACACATTCCAGCACCTCAATGACCTTCTTGGAGTGAGGACCTCAAAACTGAACACATTATTCAAGCTATTGCCTCACCAGTGCTGAATAGAAGGGGACAATCTCTCCCCTGCTGACCACACTATTGCTGATCCAGGCTAGGATGCTGTTAGTTTTGGCCACCTGAGCACACTGCTGGCTCATGTGTTGTCAACCAACACCCCCAGGTCATTCTCTCCTGGGCAGCTTTCCAGTTACTGCCCCAAGCTCGGAGTGTCCATGTTGTTGTTGTCAGCCAAGTGCAGGACACAGGACTTGGCCTTGCTGAATCTCATGAAACTGGTCCCAGCCCATCAGTCTAGCCTGTTTAGGCCCCTCTATAGAACCTTCCTGGCCTCAAGCAAATCAACACTTCCACCCAATTTAGTGTCACCTGCAAACTCAGTGAGAGTGCACTCAATCCAGATCACTGATAGGTATTGAAGAGAAGTGGCCCCAGCAGTGAGCCCAGGAGAATGCCAGCTGTAACTGGTCACCAAGTGGATTTAACTCCATTGGCCAGCACTCCCAGGGTCTGCCATCCAGCCACTTTTCTACTCACTTCACATGAATTCCACATTTATTTCTGAAAAGGACTACCTGGAGTCTTACACCTTGCTCCTAGTCTCACTCAAACCCTGTTCTGGGTAAGCTGTATTCCCTCCCTGGGGCACTGCACTGGACTGCTGCAGAAAGGTGAATTCCACAATCATGATATCTTCATTGTTCACTGTGAGTTTCTGTCCTGTCACCAAAGGACTGCTGGTCCATAAAAAATCCTTATAAAATCCTGCACCAAAGGACTGCTGGTCCATAAAAAATCCTTATAAACTCCTGCAATGCTTTTTTTATTCTTTGCATCTCCACTTCTCCCTTCATAAGGGCAGGCACAATAGCAGTCACTGTGCAGGATGGCCAATACACAACAGCTAGAAAGGCTTTAGAGTTCTTTTTGAATGAAAGACAATTAATACAGAGAATCCCAAGTATTGCTAATTGAATATGCAAATGCTGTTTGAGGAGGAAGAATTTAGTGTGTGTGCTATTCTCACAGCATGCCAAATTTCATTGTTTGAAATGTCTGCAGACATTCTGCTGGTATGAAGATAATCTTTTCTCTCTGGTATTCAGAAGAAATAGAAATGATTTGCTTCATTTATAACTATGAATGATTTAAAACTGAGTGGATGAACTTCCCTTGTTTTTGAACAACTTTCTAAACTTTTTCTTTTCCACTTCTTTTATTGTTTTGCTTCTTAAAATATGTACAGAGTGTATCACATTTTCTTCCCCCTTTTTTAGTCCAGTAACTCTGTCTGGCATTTTTAGTGATCAGCCTAGCACATCCAACCCAAAATGGACTTTTGCAATGCTTTGATCAATGGATATTTGAATACAGCAACACATTGCACAGAACTGAATTGTTTTCTGCTACTTTGTTTCAGTAATGGAAAAGATTTTACTGCGCTGATGTTCAACTTGGATGGATGTTGAAAAGTGGGTAAAATGACCCAGATTCTGCCAGATATTTATGCCAGCTTTAATATGGAATAATCTTTTAGATGATCCAAATGTAACTGCACACTCTTCTCACTACAAGAAAGACACTGAAGTGATGGAATAGGCCAGAGAAGGGCAAAGAAGCTGGTGAAGGGTCTGGAGATAAGTCTTGTGAGGAGCAGCTGAGGGAGTTGTGGTCATTCAGTCTGGAGAAGAAGAGGCTGAGGGGAGACCACCTCACTCTTGACAGATGATAGAATCATAGAATGGTAAGGTTGGAAGGGACCTCAAGGATCATCCAGTTCCAACCCCCTGCCATAGGCAGTACACCTCCCACTAGCACAGGTCACTCAAGGCCTCCTCCAACCTGGCCTTGAACACCTCCAGGGAGGGAGCAGCCACAACCTCCCTGGGCAACCTGTGCCAGTGTCTCACCACCCTCACTGCAAACAACTTCCTTCTGACATCCAGTCTAAATCTCCCCTCTGCCAGTTCAAACCCATTGCCCCTTGTCCTGTCATTACAAGACCTTGTCAATAGTCCCTCCCCAGCTTTCCTGTAGGCCCCTTCAGATCCTGGAAGGCTACTCTAAGGTCTCCTGGAAGCCTTCTCTTCTCCAGGCCGATCCCTGAAAGGAGGTTGGAACAAGATGAGTCTTGGTCTTTTCTCCCTAGTAACAAGTGATAGCACAAGAAGAAATGGCCTCAAGTTGCATCAGGGGAGGTTTAGGTTGGCTGTTAGAAGAAAGTCTTCACAAAAGGGTTCTCAAACACTGCAATGTGCTTCCCAGGGAAGTGGTTGAATTCCCATCCCTAGAGGTGTTTAGAAGCCACAGACATGGGGTGCTGAGGGACACCAGATTTAGTAGTGTTGGAGTCCACTCGCCCTTCTCTGGACCTGCTCCTGCACCTCAGTATTTCCTTGTAGTGAGCACCCCAGAAAAAACCCCACAGCACTCAAGGTGTGGCCTCACAATTTCTTTGTGCAAGCAAAGTGTACAACCCTTTAAAACAGCCAATCCTTCAGCATAGTGATTATCTGGACAACTAAGTATTAAAAATGAACATGAGAAAGCAAGCTGTTGGAGAACACTATGGCACACACACTTAATACCTGAGGTCTTGCACTGTAACCACTGGGAGCCTCTTACAGGAATCAAATCACAAATGCTGATTCTCACTCCTGATAAAAACTGTTTCACCCTGTCTTCTAAAACCACTTCAGACTTTCAGTAATGCAAAGGCAGAGATATGCTCCATTGTATGACTCTTCTCACTTGCTTCCCTGTTGTGTGGGCCAGACACAGAATTTGTGCCAGCCTGACAGATAAAACTCTCAGGATCTGTCTGACACTGTTTGCCTGGCCCTGAGCTGGTGGTATCTTGGCTAACAGGTACCAGCAGCCACCTGACTGGTGCCTGACCTGGGTGGACTTCAGCTCAGTGAATCCCATGGACAGTGAACACCCCAGCAAACCAAGCAGCAGCTGTTTGGGTTAACTGAGGGTGGGAGAGGCAGCTGTGTGGTTTTTAATCTTCAGTTGTAGACTGATGACACTGATGAGAAATGGAATCCTAGATGGACTCAAGATCTTTGAAGAAGAAATTCTCACCATAAGCATCCCTCTTTATCTAGAGAAGGACTTTGGGATGCTGAAGCCCATTCCAAGTCTCTCTACTACCAGCCCTGGGATCTAGCAGAACATTGAAAAGTTCAAAGGAACAAAAAGACAGGTAGTAGGAAGTCTTCTTGGATAGCAACTTTAATTATCAACAAAGCTTTTTAGCATTATTCCATTTGGATTGTTACACTGCTAAAACACTCATTGTATTAACACAGAATCATAGAACTGCTGAGGCTGGAAGAGACCTTAGAGATCATTACATCCAACCATTCACCTAGAGCTCACAATGCCACCACTGTTGCTAAATCACTAGCACTAAACCATGCTCTTCAGCACCACAGCCACACGTCTTTCAAATACCTCCAGGGATGGTGACTCCACCACCTCTCTGGGCAGCCTGTCTCAATGCCCCAGAACCCTTTCTGGGAAGAAATTTTTCCTTATATTCAACCTGAACCTCCCCTGGCACAACCTGAGGTCATTTCATGTATGAGATGGGTTCCCTTTCACTCCCCCAAAGAGTGTGGTGAGTGCTTTGACTGCACCATCCAGCTCTCCTGCACCAATAATTTGCTGCTGTCACTATAGCACCAGCTTGCTTACTCTGCACTGCAAGCTGAGCTGGGGTGCACAGGCACTGCCCAATTTATACCATCCCCTGTGCCTTACCTGCAAAATGGTTTAGTATGTAGGGAGAAAGGGTGAGGTTTCTTATTGCCATGTATGAAATGCAGTCCTAATTAAGGAGGAGTTCTTGAGCTGCAGGGTCCTTTGTAGCTAGCTAGCTTCTCTGTGTCTGCTCTGCCACAAGGAGACCACTGATATCCAGCTGAAACCAAAGCCACTGCTCACTGAAGCTTTCAACCTCCCTCTGCATCAAACAGAATTGCAGAATGATTTCAGTTGGAAAAGATCTGTAAGATCATTGAGTCCAACCATTATCTAATTCCATGTCGAACCTCTGCCCCATTCTTTTTAAATTTCCCATTTTCTTAATCACAGCTGTTATCATTTCCTTGCAGGTTAAAATTACTGCTTTTACTTAGCAGCTGGCTTCCCACTCTGCGATCTGCTGAGGAACTGTCTTGTCACTTTGTTCCTTGTTTTCCCTTCCTGTCTGCACACGGTGAGCCCTTTCACCAGCTTATTTCTATGGAATAATTTAATCCTAACACACTCCCCTTTGATTTAGCCTTTCTCTTTCCATTCACCCCCACCTTTCTTCCCCACCTAACCTTTACCCATTTCTCCCTAACTTTGCAAGGCAGTCTGCATGATCGAGCTATGACTTTCCATCTCACACCACTTCTGATGAGCTATTTAATAGTCTTGTTTCCCTTCTGAAACCTACATGCTGATGTAAAACTGATCTTCCAAAATACCATATACACATTCAATTTCCATGAGGTCATTTTTGTAGGAAGAATTGTTAAAAGTTTTGCTTATTTTCAGTGCCTTCTAGGTCATCTTCTGGACATTTGATGGGACCCATCTGTGCAGCAAGAATAGTGAATGGCTGAAGATTTCCTCAGCATGAAAAGACCTTGTCAAATTAACCATACATATTTTATAAGAAAGATTTTTCTGTGTTGCTCAGAGCTAACAATTTCATGCATCTATCAAGTTTCCATTCCTGTGCCGTCAGAATATGCATTGGAGATATGTGAGTGGTTAGAGCTTGGATAACAGTTTGTCTTAAACATGTTTTGTATGCACAGTTGGAGACACATTCTCAAAGAAACAAATCACTAAATCTGCCAGAAAATTTCCTTAAGAATCAGATAAAGGGCAGGATTGCATCCTGGAGTAGGCAAAGCTCCTAGGATTAACATGTGGGGACCAAACTGGTAGAAGAAATAAAGTGGAAGAGGATTTTCTGCAGCCATGACTGACACAGAAGCCTAAATTCTAATATACTCAGCAATGAAAATTAATTGTTTTGGGAAACATCAACTCTTGGTGACATGTTGGGTCACAACAGACAGCCCCATGCAACATGACAGGTTTGGGACAGAATGGCTGAAAAACTGCCTAGCAGAAATGATTTGGGGGTGCTGCTTGACAGCTGGCTGATCATGAGCCAGGTGCTTAAGGCCAACAGCATCCTAGTCTGGATCAGCAATAGTGTGGCCAGTAAGATAAGGGAAGTGATTCTCCCCCTGGAGTCATCACTGCTAAGGCTGCACCTTGAGTAATGGGTTCAGTTTTGGAGCCCTCATAATAAAAAGGACATTGAGGTACTAAAGCAGGTCTAAAGATGGACAAAGCAGCTGGTGACAGCATTAGAGAAAAGGTTTTGTGAGGAGCAGCTAAGGGAACTGGAGTTGTTTATAGTCTGCAGAAAAGGAGGCTGAGGGGAGACCTTGTCANTGCAGTGAGGGTGGTGAGACACTGGCACAGGTTGCCCAGGGAGGTTGTGGCTGCTCCCTCCCTGGAGGTGTTCAAGGCCAGGTTGGAGGAGCCCTTTATTGACATGGTTTAATGGCCATGGGCCTGTTAGGTTGATGGTTGGACTCAATTATCTTAGAGGTCTTTTCCAACCAAAATGATTCTCCTGCTGTTGCACTGCAGTCATGCCTCTCTTTACACCAGCCACAAAAGGCAAAATTGCTGTCTCACTTTGAGGGGAGCTGTTAGCAAGGAGCTGTTTTGTTGACAGCTAACTTCTTGTTAATAGCAGAGGTTTTCTAACTCCTCAGAAATGAGGGATGTTATAAGGGTTCCCAGGAGACAGGTATTAGAGTAAATGCAAGGGCAGGGAGCACCAGCTTCTACTTGATGTTACATTTCAAAGCCTCTAATTAAACTATTTTAGTATGTGGACTTTGAAAGCTGAAATTAGATCACACCAAAATCTAACTTCCCTAGGACTCAGCTTCTCATTAGCTTTTTCATACATTATTTGGCTTTCCTCCACATCAAACAATGACATGCTTTGAGACAGAAACCAGTAGGACCAGTTATTTCACTGGAGTTTTAAGTGTGTTTTTCCTGCAACCTCATAAGACATTTAGAGATCAGTTCAGTTCAACAAAGTGTTTTCTTTTGGGAAGGGAGAGAGAGGGTCAGGAGTGTTTCTTGGATAACTCTTCCTCATGTGTATGTTTAGCTGGACACACAGTCCTCCCCCTCTAACACTGTCCTGGTGAGGCTGTATCTGAAGTGTTGTGTCTGGGCTCCCCAGTTCAAGAGAGACAGGAAACTACAGGAGAGAGTCCATTGGAGGCTACAAAGCTGCTGAGGGGACTGAAGCTTATCTGTGTGAAGAGCAGCCTGAGAGACTTGGGGCTGTTAAGCCTGGAGATAGAGCAGCCTGAGAGAGGATCTTCGCAATGCTCAGCAAGAGCTGAGGGGTGGGAGGCAAGAGGATGGGGCCAGACTCTTTTCAGTTGTATCCAGTGATAGGACAACAGGCAGTGAGAACAAACAAGGACACAGGAGGTGTCACTCAAAAGGGAAAACTTTGATAGTGCTGGAGCCCTGGCGTGGGCTGCCCTGACAGGTTGTGGAGTTCCCTTCTCTGGAGACTTACCAAAGCCACATGGACACAACCCTGGGCAAACTGCTGTGGGTGATCCTATTTTAGCAAGACTGTTGGACAAGATGATCTGCAGAGGTCCCTTCCAAATCCCAGCATTTTGTGATTCCATGAGAACTTCTTTAGCAACAAATATTAGTGCTTGAAGTAGCCTGTCAGGAAAATGCCAAGGTTTTCAGCATATGCTAAGCTTTAGCAGACCCCTACCCCTATGATCTTCCTGTGACAAGCCCACATCTGGCAAACCCCCTCTCCCTCATTTGATACTGCATGCACAAAGGCAATCCTGGCTTCTGGCCACATAGCTGTCCAGAAAGGACGACCAGGGAGAACCATGAGGCAGCATGGCCACGAGATGAAGTTTTACATTAGCCACTGCATAACAATATGAAGCCTGCATTCATGCTATGAACAGAAACTAAAATGCCCAAACTCCCCAGTTTTTTTTTCTAAGTACTGCAAAAAGAAGAGGGTGAAGGGTCTGTAGAAAATGTCTTGTGAAGAGTAGCTGAAGGACCTGAGGTTGTTTAGTCTAGGAAAGAGGAGGCTGAGGGGAGACCTTCTTGCTCTATACAACTGTGACAGACCAAAAGGAAATGGCCTCAAGTTGCATCAGGTGAGGTTTAGATTAGATATTAGAAAATATTTGTTTGCTGAAAGGGTGGTCAGGCATTAGAACAGGCTGCCCAGGGAGGTAGTGGAGTCACCATCCCCAGAGGTGTTTCAGAGCCACAAAGATATGGTGTTGAGGGACATGGTGCAGCACCAGCCTTGGTGAAGTTAGGTAAAGTTTGGACTCAGCCTTAAATGTCTTTTCCAAGTGAAATCATTCTATGACTATACAGATACACTACAGCAATAGGTGCCAAGACTGATTAAAGGTTTGCTGTGCAGTTATCCTTTGTCATATATTCACACCCAGATCAACCAGCAGCCAAATTAGTACTTCCCCCAGACTCTACCAACTCTGTCCCCTCAGGTTTATGTTTTTAATCCACTTTTTTGTTTGCTTGATGCCTGCTGCTGGACCTGTTCAATCCACCACTAATAGTGTGTTAGGATAAACGTTTAGGGGGAGTTCAGTTGGTGACTCTGATGCAGTTTTGCCTCTCATTGCTCTCACGAGACTACAAATTACAAGGTAAGAAAACTCCTGACTGAGGCTTGGCAGGTATGTTACCCTAATATTTCCCTGCCTTCCATGGAGACACCATCAGTTCTTAACAGCACTATAGGCAGATGGTTAATTGTTACAAAGCTGCATACTGTTAATTTTGAAACCTGCATATGCTACCATTTTTAGGGTAACATATGGCTTAAAGCAATCATAGAGCATTTATAATCATGGAAGGACAAGAGCAGCAAAAATAAACCCCAAACGACGCTGGGCTCTTGTGAATCACATTTCTGCTTTTTGTGGCACAGCTTTTCAAAGATGATAAAACAGAACAAACCTTTCTAGTGAATGAGCACAGTCCCATAGGGTGCTCTGAGGTGCTGCTGAATATTTTAAGAGCTGGCATATTCCTGCTCCTAGGAATTTACAGTGTTTGCTTCAGAGAGAAATGAGGCACCAAAGTACAACTTCTCACTTCTTCCTTTAATATCCTGGCATTTGGGGGCTTTTAATACTGAACAGTCTGCTTTTTCAAATTATCCAATACCATAATCCTAAATCAGATCATCAGAAGGGTAAGATTTTTTTTTTTTCCCTCAGCCATGTCACTAGTGGCATGTTAAAAAAAAAAAATTATTTTTAAGGCCTCCAAATTTTTGATGCTACATCTTTGAGAATTAAATATTGATTTCCTTATTGCCACTGAGTTTTTCACTGATTAAACACTAATAATGGCTAGAATAGCTTGACAGACCAAATGGGCAAAATTCATTGTTGAGTCAATATTGACAGTTCTTCACTTTATATTAATTGATTAAATTAATAGTCCTGTAAACTGATTCTTTACCTTGCAGCTTGGTGTTTCAGCCTATCAGCTTCATTTTAATTCCTTGCAGCTATAATGATCCACTAACAACATCACTGAGAAAGCATCTCAGTAAAAATAAAAGCTCTCCACTTCAGTTTAGGAAGAAGTATTCAGTACTGTGATATAAAATTCCAAACTGAGCACACGAACATACACTCTGCTGTGTTTATTTTGCAGCTGAAGTTTGGCTGCTTTCCAAGATAGTTAGACTTGGTGGTAAATGAATCATAGAATCATAGGGCTGTTGAGCTTGGAAGAGACTTTTGAGATCATTAAGTCCAAGCACTCACCTAGAGCTCAGAATCCCACCTGTGCTCCTAAGCCACTACCACTAAACCACATCCATCTGTCTTGTAAATACCTCCAGGGATGGTGACTCCACCACCTCCTTGGGCAGCCTGTTCCAGTGCCTGATAAACCTTTCTGTAAAGGATTTTCCCCCAATATTCAACCTGAACCTCCCTTAGCATAACTTGAGCCCATTTCCTCTTGCCCTGTCACTTTCTGAATGAAGAGACCAACCCACATCTTGGTCCAACCTCCTCAGAGGCAGTTGTAGAGGGCGGTAAGGTCTCCCTTCAGCCTCCCCTGCTGAAGATTAAACAAGCCCTGTTCCCTCAGCTGTTTCTCATAAGACTTGTGCTCAAGGCCCTTCACCAGCTTAGTTTCCCTTCTCTGAAGACACCCCAGCACCTGAACGTCCTTCTTAGAGTGAAAGCCCCAAAACTGAACCCAGTATTCAAGGCGTGGCCTCACCAGTGCCGAGAGCAGCAGGACAACCACATCCCTGCTGGTGACACTATTCCTGATCCAGGCCAGGATTCTGTTGGCATTCTTGGCCACCTGGGCACACTGCTGGCTCATACTCAACCAGCCATCACTCAGTACCTCCAGGCCCTTCTCCACCGAGCAGCTCCACAGCCACTGTCTCCCAAGCCTGTAATGTTGCCTGGGGTTGTTGTGGCCCAAGCGCAGCACTCAGCGTTTGACCTTATTGAATCTCACTGATCCAGCCTGTCCAAAATATCTCTGCAGAGCCTCCCTGTCACTGAGCAGCTCAACATGCTCACCCAACTCAGTGTTGTCAGCTAACTTACTGAAGGTGCACTCAATCCCCTCACCCAAATCATTGATGAAGATGCCAAACAGAAATGATGCTACAAAATGATTGCATTTCATTAAAAAAAAAGACAGTGCTACACTAATTTGTACCATACAGTACTGTGACTATTTTCTTACAGTATAAGAGAAGTAGAATAGAAATTGAGCATGGAACCATTTCTATTTCCTCATTTATTTGAAGTTACAATTGTCTATTAGCTCTGGATTGCCTGAATACAGTGTGACTTTTATCAGGTGGTTTTCTCTTTGCTGAGCATGGGAGGTTCTGTTGATAAACCATACATCATTTATCATTATTTTCTTTGTCAGATCCTCTAACTATACTACTATATGTTATATAGGCTGCTTATATAGATAGCAATGGAGTTTACTTACAATGAGATTATTTTCTGCAGGACTTGGAGTTTTTGAAGGGGCTTTTTCTCCTCAGTTAATGGAAACAAAACAAGTCTCATGAAAAGCTTATTGTTTTTTTAGTTTCCCAAAATGATACAGAGCTTCATTGGTTTGTACTGTGTCAAAATAATAAAGCAAAACAAATTTCAAGGAAGAGAAAAGCACTCACAGCTGTTGGGTTTTGTTGATACAATCACACTTCTTTTTGTCCCTTAACTGGCCACAGGTATAAAGGAGAAAAAAAAAATATTTTCAGAGAAGAAAAACTATTAAAAAAAATATCATTTGACTTCTAAACAGAAGTATCTGTTGTGTAAAATATATCCACAAAAAGATGTTAAATCACCTACCTACCTGACCTTATCCACACTAGCAAAGGGCATGGCTAAGGTGTTGAATTTTTTTTCTTTTTAAGGAAATGTACTTCTTAAAAATGCACAGTTTGGGAAAAGTACAAAAGAACATAAATTTACAACTGATAAAAAGAGTTGGTTTTGGAAGAATTCCACTGGAGGGATGAGACAAATTTTACCAAAGAAGAAAGAAAAAAAACACCAAACAACTTATGTGCCTACCCAAAAGAAACCTGAATGAAACTAAATGTTTATGTAAGGGATGAGAAAGGGGGAAAATAACTCTTAGAAGTATGTAGAAGTGAGGGAAAAAAGGTGGGAAATGTTTCACCCTCAGTCAGAAAGGTTGAATCAGCTGCTCAATGCATATAGAGCTTCAACACATTGTGATGGTTTGGGAGTTCCCTGCCCCCCCTCCCTTTGTAAAATCCCCCAGACTAGACTCAGCCAGCTGGAAGTTAAGGACTGAAGCTCTGTTTACAGCTCAGCACAATATACAAGCAGAGACATACACGATAGACAGGAATAGTTACAGAAATATACAAGTTAAAGGGAATACAGAAACACAACACCCCTCCCAGAAATCAGAGACCCCAGGAGGGGCTCCCAACCACCCTTCCACCTTCTCCCCACCCCTATACCTTACCCTTACCCCAAGGTTTGCCTTACGCACAGGTGAGTTTGGGGGATCAGCCAGGGTGTTAGAAGGAAAGTGGTTAGTGAGGTTACTCGGCAGAGAGAAGGAAAGCCAGAGCTGCTAACAGCCCGAGACAGTGTGCCCAAGAGGCTGTTTTCTATGTTTTGAGTTCTTATTCTTATCCATCTCAGCAAGCCTATGAGTGAAATAGACATCACCACTGTTTCCTTTTCTCAGCCTGCAGTATAATTTTCTCCATTAAAATATTCCAATTAGCTTCAAACCAGCACACACATAGAAAAGATACTAAGTAGCTGGCTTGGTTTTTTTTTTTTTTTCCCCTCCACGCCTGCTGTCCTAACGTCCTTGATGGTTTTGCATTTCCATCCCTTTAGAATGAATGCCTGGACCTTTTACATACAGACTCTAACCTGTATGATGGCATCTATTCCCAGGTCCTTGGATCCCAAAGCATTCATTAGGAATGTGATGGAAATCTCCTTTGAATGATGAACTTAGAAGATCTGCTCTTGAAGCACCATTAATCTTTCTAGGCACAGAAATCAGTGTACTGTCATCATCCATTCACTGTGACAGGTAAAATGAGGTTTTCCCCCAGACTTATGGAAAACAAAAATGGTTTTAGAAAGTGCACCGTGGTTGTGATTCTGATCAAGAAAGGGAGCATAATTCATACGCTGTCTGAAGAGGGCTCAGCAAACTTTTATCCCTTCAGATTCTGTTTTGTGTTCACAGACAGTTCTGTTCTGTGTTTGTGTCTTCACAAACTTCCTTTCTATTCTCAGCACATGGAGAAGAACAGTTTTGATCTCAGAAAAAAAAAAGCCAATGTTTGGCTGTGTCCTGGCCATGTAAATTCAAATAGCAACCAGCAAGGTTTGGAGACTGAACTGGACTATGAAAATAAGAAGGCATTTCCTCAAAAAATTAAATCAAGACTGATGTTAACTGGAATAGTTCATAAATCATTTCCCTCCTCTCTGAGCATGTCAGGGAAACTTAGAATACATATAGAAAACAGGAAAAAAGTTTCAGAGCATATGCCCTGTTGATTAGGTAGATTTGCCACTAATATAAATCTATTTTCAGATGCTTTTTGTCTCTTTAAAATCAAACCCTCTTTCTGTATATTGTTTTTTTATATATATATGCACTATAAATGCAAAATAGTCTCACTGGGTTTTTAGGGGTATTTCATAGAATCATAGAACTGCTAAGGTTTGAAGAAACCTTTGAGATCATCAAGTCCAACTGCTCACCTACAGCTCACACTCCCACTACTACTGCCCCCTTTACCTTGCCCCTCACCCTTTAGCTATTGATCAGCATTAAAAAGATGCCCTCTCAGACTGCTCTTCTCTCTGCTAAGCAGCCCCAGAGCTTCCAGCCCCTCCTCATGAGAGGGTTCTTCAAAAAAGAAGATTCAGGTAAGGAAAAAATCTACCAATAAAGAGCACCAGTGGCATGCAACTCTTGGCAAGGTCATGGAAGTCAGGGGAGAGTGGTAGCAAAATGTGAGGGGTAAATTCCTGTCAGGAATGACAAACATAACTGACCTGTTTTGATGGGGATTAAGTGAAGTCTCCAACTACAGAATCACAGAATGGCAATTTGCTTCAACCCTCCTTTTCCTACGAATTTAAGAGTCAAATTGGTTGATTCCAGAGACTGTGTTCAGCCATAGGAAGGAAGAGAAACAGAGTCTTTTACTGAGACCCATGGAAGTGCAGAAGTCCACCGTGCAACACAGCCCCAGATGCTGTGTGCAAAGTTTCAAACTCCCTCCTTGAAAGTTGCCTCCCAAGAACTGGCACATTACAGGTCAAGACCCCAAATGAATCAGGCCAGAGGTCTGGCACAGCAAGAAGAAGTCAGCAGTGGGACTTGCCCAAATCACACCAGACAGCTGCCTGTTTAGCAGGACTTTCCAAACATGCTCCCTTGGCTGGTAAAAATGGACAGTTATCTATGGTACCACAGCAGATGTCAGTAGCTCAGAGTATGTCCTGTGTCCGTGAGCTAGAAACAACAAATTGTGAAGTCAGTAGACTGAGCAAACCCCAAGTATGAAGCTATCTGAACAGTGACACACTCAAATGGTAGCTACCTACACTCCAGCTCTGCAGCAAGTGCTGACAGACTAACAAAAAGAGAGAAAAACTGCTGGTTTAAGCTTTGTATTTATCATCACAACTAAGTTAGGCTCTGCAGAGATCAAAATGGGCTGTGCAGCCAACCTTCTGGCAAGCTATGGACACCCTGTGCCACCAGGCCGGCCATTCAAGCTGCTTTGCTGCCCAAGGAGAACTGATGGCTTTCAGAGGAGCTTAGGGAGCTTTGCTTCAGCACAGCAGGCGTTAGAGTGCAGGGGGGGACACAGGTATACTGCTTTTAAATTCTGCTGCCTGATGTGCAGTTCTCACTTCAGAGGAAAGTGATTGCTGCTGCTCTAGCTCCTGTGAAAGGTAATTGCTTTGCTCCATCCTTGAATCTTGGAAGAGATAATAAGAAAAATCCTGCCTTTGTTAAGCAATATGCTAAGTTCTCCTTCCTGGCAAACTGCAGAAGGAGAGGCTGTCAGAATGGGATTCTTTGTCATTTCTTGACCTTCACATATCAGTGTTGTCATTAGGACTGACACATTAATTATGGCCACACAAAATGCAGGACAGAAAAGACTCAGCTGTATTGCAGCAGAAGCCCTCACCATTGCACTGCATATTGCACCACTCTTACATGACATTCTCCTGTGGCACAGTGATGCCAAGGAACTCCAGACACTGAAGCCCGTTTCAAGCTTCAGAGAATAACACCTCTACAGAAGGCTTGTCCTGTTTTTATACTGGAAAGGCAGGCAGCCAACCACCATTCCCAAACAACTTCTTCCTCAGCAATGCACAGAATGACAGGGGGTGGAAAGAATCTCTGGAGGACATCTAGCCCAACCTCCCTGCAAAAGCAGGGTCACCTGCAACTTGCAAATGACAGAAGGTGGGTGTCCGGCGTCCAGAGATGGAGACTCCACCACCTCTCTCTGCAGCATTAATGAGATTTACCCACAAGGCAGGAAAGGAGCAATTGCTCTTTTACCTATGATTCCCCTCCTATGTACTGCTCCCTTGCCTCAGTAACTCCACCACTCCCCCTTTTCCTCACTTAGAGACCAGGATGATTTGCCATCACAGAAGTGAAAGCTCCAGGCCACCTGGCTCCTGACAACAGATGGGAGTGGGACAGTACCACAAGTGATGGATTGCCTAATAATGTAAATTCTCCTGTTCCAACCAAGTACAGCACTTGTAAAGGGATGGTAGTTTCCCCAGGACCAGATGACTGTTGGGAAGGTAGAGCCATGTTTTTCCCCAGGTCAGGAGAGCCTTCACCATTTGTAACTCACAACCTGCCACCAAGGACATTTTTAACTGTGAGTCTGGAGGGGATCGTGCAGTGGTTCATAAGTAGTGGATGCTGCTTCACTCTCATCCCCGCTTTGCTCAATATTAACAAGTCCTCACTGGTTTCAAAATCTTCACAAGAGGTCTTAGCATCCAGAAATGAAAATAGAGCTGCCTCTCCTGCCCATGGCAGTTTAATATCTTTAAATCATAGAACGGTTTGGATTGAAAGGGACTTTAATGATCATCTAGTCCCGGCCCCTCTGTCCTTCTTCCACTAAACCAGGCTGCTCAAGGTTCTGTCCAGCCTGGTCTTGAACACCTCCAGGAGGCGCAGCCACAACCTGTTACAGGGTCTCACCACCCTCATTATAAAGAACTTCTTCCTGCTATCCAGTTGAAATCTACCTGCCATCCAGATCAAAGCCACTGCCCCTCATCCTAACACTACAAGCCCTTGTAAAAAGTCCCTCCCCAGCTCTCTTATAGCCTCCTTCAGGCACTGGAAGGCTGCTCTAAGGTCTCCACGGAGCCTTCTCTTCTCCAGACTGAGCAGTCCCAACTCTCTCAGCCTGTCCCCATAGGGGAGGTGCTCCAGTCCTCTGATCATCCGAAGTGTTTGGGAGTACAATCAGGGACATTTGAAACTGTCACCTTCAAACAGATCAGTGATCCACGGGAACTCCCCAGCTAGCACTTGGGCTGGAGAGAGAGGAAGGGAAATTTCTTCTGACTGGGAGAGCAGGGTGCTAAAAGCAAAACATTGTCAGGAAGAAGAGGCACTGAACAGAAGGGTGTGATGGTTTATGTAGATAGGACTGTCTGTAAGGCAACTAAACCTCTCATTTACTAAGGAGACAGACAAACCTGCACCCAGGAGTGTCAGCTATTTGAAAGTTGCACCCATTATTCTAACATTTACACTTGATTTCTTACTGGGTTTGGTCCACATTTATCTATTGTTGTTAGGAGTTATGAATTATTACCTTTTTTTTTTTTAAAACCATGAGAAAAAGGATGTGTTCTTGAAAAGATGGAAGCTATTTTAGGAGCCTTCTAATAGCTTCTAATTTACATGTGAATTTTCACATGTAAAAATCTCTCTGTAGTCTTAGCTCATACTGACTTTGCTAGTAATAGCTGCTCTTTCAACTCCTGCTATCTTCCAGCTGTCCATCTCCCACACACCCAGGACAGGGCTCTCATCTGGCTCCTATAATGCCAGTAATGGCAGTGAAGACACCATTTTTACATCCCATATAAGCAGAGTCAGGGCTTCAGTTTATGGAACTAAAAACTCCTTAGCTCAGATACACAAAACCCACCATGAGCCAAAGAGTGAGCTCCAGGAGTTGGGTCTCATGGGAGAAATTTGGTTCTTGTACTACCTGTCAATCAAAAGGTCACCTATAATCCCATACTATGGCACACAATGGATTAAATTAGTTAGGAGCTGGAGCACTTGGCTTCAAATCTCCTCATCTGGTGAGATAATAGCATGACCAGCAGGACCACAGAAGTGATTGTCCCTCTGGACTCAGCGCTGATGAGGCCACACCTTGAGTACTGGGTTCGGTTTTGGGCCCCCCACTACAAGAAGGATGTTAAAGTACTGGAGTAGGTCCAGAGAAGATCAGTGAAGCTGGAGAGGGGCCTGGAGAATAGATCTTATGAGGGAATTGGGGTTGTTTAGAATGGAGAAAAAGAGGATGGGAGGGAGAGCTCACTCTCTACAACTCTCTGAAAAGAGGTGGGGGTCAGTGAGGTTTGGTCTCTTCTTCCTAATAACAAGTAATAGGATGACAGGAAATAGCCTCCAGTTGCACCAGGGGAGGTTTAGGTTGGATATTAAGAAAAAATCCTTGACTGGAAGAGTTATCAAAGAATGGAAGAGGCTGTTCAGGGAGGTGATTGAATCCCCATCCCTGGAGGTATTTCCAAGAGGCCAAGATGTGGTGCTGAGGGCCATGGTTTAGCAGCAGCCCTGGCAGACTTAGCGAACGGTTGGAGCTGATGATTTAAAGGCCTTTTCCAACCAGACTGATTCCGTGATTTAAAAAAAAAAAAAAGGAAGAAAGAAAATCATAGAAAGATAAAAAGAAGTAGGCAGCATTTTGAAGCAGCAGCCCTCCAGAGAAGCCAAGAGCAGTCCTCCACCACTGAATCAACACATGCAATCAGATCAGTAATTAACAACAGCGGCACTAAATAACCTTTGGCAGCATGGCAGCATGCTGGTAGCAGTTGGGATTCCTGTCATCATTATCTCAGAAGGAAGGAAGGAGGACTGGAATTTGCACAGATGGAGGAAATGGGAGGAAATAAGTGGTTTTGAGAAAGAATAAAATGTATGGGCTGGAGCAAGTGAGAGGTTTTGAACTACACTAGCTCAAGTTTTACACTTTAGCTCCAAGCGCAGCATCCCACTATTTAAAAAAGGAAAGGGAAATGCATTTGATTTCATAGTTAGAAAATAGCTGGCCATTTTAAAGCAGGGGGAAATTATTGCTTATGATTAACATCTCCAAATCTAAGAAGCGGCTAGGGCATAGTTGCATTAGGTCTTAAAATATTCTGAGCATTCATTTCCAGTTAACTCAAATGAGTGCTTTCTGTATCAAGTGTAATAATCTTTCTGGTTGCTCCTGAGAGAAAAATCAGCACGGATTAAGTGGAAAGAGGTTGTGGGTGAGAAACCTTGTGAAATACAAGGCCCAGCTGCCATGTTCAACAGAAGCCTGTGGAAATTTGAACAGATGGTGATCAGCTGTGGTAAAAGTGAATTAGGGAGTTCAATATCATTTCCCAGTGACTTTTTTTGGGGCAAGCCTAATCCATTGGCTTCTCATAGCACCTTCCCTTAAGCACTGCTGAAACAGCTTTCATGTAATGCTGGAAAACTTCACCCAGGATAATGCAACGACAAAAGGATTCTGCAGCTACCTTAGGGCTGGAGAGAAGAGAGCTACTGAGAATGGAGGCAAACTGCTCCACTTTTCACAGGTTATTATACTATAGACATCTTCCTTCTGAGCAAGGTGAACTTGGTGTGGTTCCTTAGTTACCTGGGTCAGTAAAAATCAAAAGTGATTCAGGTCTCTCATGAGACTGAGCAGCTTGGAAATAAAACACATGTTTTAACATTTAATTTCCAAGTAATGTTTGGGGAAAAAGAAATCCTAAGGCACAATAATGGACTTTGAAGGACCTTAAAACACTCAAGGTGTTGGTGTGGTAGGACCAAGTTCTATGGAAAATCCAGTAAAGTGTTTGGAGTACTAGGAATTTGTTAAGGAAAAAGTGGAAAGCAAAACTGAAGATGCTGTTTTGCTACTATATAAGTGGATCTACATTTATAAAATATTTTTGTTGTCAGTGTTTGAACCAGCTCACCAAGGTTATGGAAGAATTAGAAAAGGTGCTGAGTGAGATGGAGAGGATGACCTGAAGCATATAACGGCATCTGTATGTGCAGAAACTGAATGCAGAGTGTTGCTAAAACTGCATTTCTCCACACAGGACAAGAGATTAAAATGTACAGACTAATAGCTTATCATAAATGTCATGGGAAATACAAACAGGACAATCTGCTTCAGATACTATGAAAACATTGAGTCATCAAATGAAATTATCAAGGGAGAGGCTAGAAACAAAAAGGCTTACCTTCTGCATCGTGTAGCATATTTATCCTGGGATAACAAGAGATATGATGAGAGAAAATGGCCTCAAGTTGCACCGGGAGATGTTTAGGTTGGATATTAGAAGAAACTTCTTGACTGAATGAGTTCTTAAAGACTGGAACAGGGCTCCCAGGGAGGTGGCTGAATCCCCATCCTAGAGGTGTTTCAGTGAGGCAATGATATGATGCTGTGACACGGTTTAGCATCAGATTTGGCTGAGTTAGATAATGGTTGGACTTGATGACCTTAAAGGTCTTTTCCTACCTAAGTGATTCTGTGGTTCTACAGATCATGGATTAAATAAGCCATTTAAATTTTAGTAGTAGATTCTTCCTGCACTTCAGCAAGTGCTCTAGTCACAGACTAAGGAAAGCTTAAGGACTCTCAAAAGGCTTGCTTTATTTTTCTTCTCTTGTCCAGGCAAATGATACATTTGCTAGACAGAGAACACAAATCCGGCTGTGTGGTTTGGATCAGTGTGTCATTCTGTGTTCCTGTGCCCACTCGGTATTTCTAATTCTTGTATTAAAACAAGGAAGCAACAAAAACAAATCAGAGTTGCCACTATCTCCTGGACGGATGTACTTTCACCAGCTTAGAAGCCAATATTATAAACTGTCTGGGCTAAGAGACACGATGGATCAAGCTAAGCAATGCGACTCTGTAGGCTGTCAGTCATAAACCATGGCCAAACCACTGCCACACTTTACACACAGGATATAGATATACACAGCAGAGATATCCTTTGTACAGCTGTGCCATAACCAGACCTTTCTCAAGCCACTCTGCAAGTGCTCTGCATGATGTAAGGACTGCTTTGACACGAGCAGCATTTATAGGCTTGCTGGAAAGAAAGAGATGATTTAGAACTTTGCTCTGCAAAGAAAACACTTCAGGCTCATTTCAGAGAAAGATGTGAAATCACCTGTAGTTATTCTTATCCCTGGCCAAATACCACTATTCAGCTCTTCAAGCTCTGCATATAAATAACAAGCACAGACCACTGTCTACCCCTTCCACATACAGGACTTAGGACACTGTTTAAAACAAAGAACGGCTTTGAATGACAAGCTGCAGAAAGAAGCATGGGATATCCTTTCTTATTAAGAAGAGGATAAAGAAATGTCTTCAAGAGGATAAAAGATGAAAGGGATATGTGGGGAGAAACAGGACATTTCATTTGCTTCTTAAAGTATTTCATGAATTGCTCTCCTTCGTAAGGTGTGTCTCAGTAAAATGAAGCTTAATAAGGGGAAAGAATAATAATTAAGCATAAAAAAAATGAACAGAGCTTGAGATTAGCATATCAAGGTCTTTGAAAGTAGAGAAAATTTGAGGTGATGAACAAGAATACAAAGATCAGAAAAAAACAGCAAAAAGGCTGAGAACAGAACTTCATACCAGCTGATTCTTTGTACTTGCAGTATTTCTCTTTCACTTGTAACCACTCAAAATAATGGCACAGAAACCCTGCTATTCCTGGTCATAAGAACCAATTATTTATCTTTTCATACCAGAAGTATACATATTTTTGGTGAATTCTTCTTTGCTCCCTGACCTAAAATCAAATTAAAACTCTTCCTTTCAGGATGCTCTGAGACATCCCAAACAAAGCATCAATCAACACTTGATCACTTGAGGATTCTACAGACAATGCCAAGGCATTTCCCCCATGTTCCCCTATTGAAAAGTAAGTTTCACAGCTTCAGTTTGTTGATTTGGAATGCAATAGATATAAAAGAACAACACTTACTGCAATCACAGTTCACTGTCATCTTGCCACGTTAAAGAAAGGGAAGGAAGGTTTTAGATAACTGCAGAGAAACGGATCCAGCAAATCACATCAGAAATTAAAAATATGCTTAGCAAAATCTCTCACTTTCTGAAACAGACTTCAAATATTTATGTCTCAAACCAAACATGAATATCATAGCACAAATTGGATACCACAGGAAGAAAGGAGGTGGGTGAATCCCCACCCCTGGAGGTGTTTCAAAGAGGCAGAGATGTGGTGCTGAGGGCCATGGTTTAGCACCAGCTTTGGTAGAGTTAGAGAATGGCTGGACTCGATGATATTAAAGGTCTTCTCCAACCAAAAGGATTCTATGATAACTAGGGTGCTGTTTAGCTATTACACTTAAACAAAACAAACAAACAAAAAACCCCAACAACAGCAAAAAATCTGTACCTGAACAGTTACCAGAAATTTAAGGATGCTGTTCTTCTCAAATCATAACAACAAAATGAACCTGGCTGGATACAGATCTGCAAATGTAACACACATCTTATTTTGAGCTGGAGGCAGATCTCTGTATGATGACACAGAGTCCGATGCACAGCACATTGTGACACTGGTATAGACGTTAGGATGAGATCTGGTTTGTGCTCATCCTAAAAGCATTGTAGTTGGGTTTTTTGGTAGCATATCTTTAAGGTCTCTTCCAAGCCAAACCAGTCTATGACTTTATGATACTTGCAAGGTCAGTGGCAATCAGTGAAATAACTCTTCTGGCTTCCCTCTAAGGCTTTGTGGTCAAGTTATCTGTATGGACTCAGATCATCCTGATGATCAAAATGCAAATCTAGGTAAGAATTGTAAGGCATTTCTCACATGCCATGACACACACTGCAGAAGTGCCCAACGACACTCCCCAGGGACTGGGGAGGACTGGAAGGTCAGAGGTCTTCCAGCACACAACAAAAGTGATAGGTGTTGCAAGGAACCTCTGGAGATGATCAAGTTCAAGCCCCATGCTAAAGCAAAGTCGTCCACAGCAGGTTGTACAGAGTTGTGTCCAGGTGGATTTTGGAAGTC